>PVIJ01004145.1:0-122326 GCA_004024925.1 Scalopus aquaticus | reverse complement strand
AAAAAAAAAACAGGGAGAGGAAAGAAAAGGGGAATGGAGATGAAGAAAAGTAGGAATGAAGGACCAAGAGAAAAAGGTAAGTTAAAAGTTAAAAAAAAAAGGGGGGGGGATAATAATAATAAAATAGTAAAAAATAAAATAAAATAATAGTAAAGAGGATAAAAGGTATAATAATAATAAACTAGTAAAAAATAAAAAATAATAATAAAGAAAATAACGTATTCGGGAGATGTGAATTTGGAGTTCTGTAGTCCTTTTGCTCCCAGGTTCTGGGGTTTCTGGTTGGGTCCCCTGCTGGGATTCAGCCCCTCCTTTCCAGCGACATATGTTGTTGTCTTGTTGTTGCTGCTGTCATTAGTCCTTGCTTGGAGTCTTTCTATTCTTTTTCCCCTTTCCCCCCCTTTCCTCCGATGTTTGCCTGGGGCTATTCCTGCCCCTGGGGTTATGTCTGGTGGGGGGGGTTGGGAGCTCCTGGTCTTAGTTTGTTTTCTGCTGCTTGGGGCCTGCTACTCCACAAAGGGGTGCAGGGGTGGAGGTTGTGGGTGGCTGTTGATCAGCGTTTCACCTCACCTAGTTTCTAGGGTGCTAGTGTGCAGCCGCCTAGAAGTTGGAGGGTGTGGCGAGTGCTGGGCGGTGTTCACCACCTGTTGTGGTCTTTTTTTGTTTGTTTGTTTTTTGCTGCCCTCCCTGTGCCAGGATGCTGACACTTTGCAGGGGAGGGTGTGGCCAGAGAGTTTATCAACAGATTTTTTTTTTTTCCAGCAACAGGTATCGGAGGGGTTTTGGGGATTGTCAGTCAATAGTCTTTAAATTCCATCCTGGAGATTTTTTTTTGCAACAGGTATGGGAGGGGTTTTGGGGATTGTGAGTCAATAGTCCTTAAATTCTGTCCTTCCCCTCCTATTCATTTGCATTCTAAAGCCCAGAAAGAGGTTGTCGCAGCAGGAGGTTTTCCAGCCCAACCGGTTTTTCTGGCTAATCTATCAACTAGCAGACAGTGGGGGAGGTTTCTTGCTTGGACTTTCTCCCCTTTGAGATGTTACCTACCCCCCAGGTGGGGGATGGGACACAGTGACCCTCCCGCTTTCCTGCTCCTCAGGGCTGCCAAGCAGGGAAGAGAGGGGGGTCGTGGGGTGGGGGAGTGGGGGTCACGCTCCTAGTTGGCTGGCTGGAGCCCTCCGACCTCACCGCAGTTTCTAACCTTGTATTCAGTGGCTCTCAGGGGAAGCTGGTCCGCCCATCTCTCCTCTCTGCTCCTCCTTTGTGTGGAATTAGATGTCCCCTCTCTTCTTTTTACTCCAACTCTTCAGTTTATTTTTAAGTCCAAAGCACCCCCAGGGTCGACTGTATTGCGTAGGGTATCCGGTTCTCTTTGAGACAGCTCTCAAAGTTAGGGATGTTTTTCTCCATGAATCAATTTTTTGTAGGAGAGCCTGATCCTAGCGTCTGTTCGCCACCATGTTTTGGGGGCGTGTCTATGCACCTTTTTTTAATTGAGCTATAATTGACCTTTAACATTATTAATTTCAAGTGTAGAACGTTTCAATCTATTGTATCTGTTGCAAAAAGATCATCACAATATCTAGTTCTAGCATCTGTGACAAGAGATTCTTATATTCTCAGTTAAGACTTAAAAACGTATGTGCCTTTTAAAATTCAGACACATTAGTGGCATTAAATGCAATTATGGTGATTTTGATTTCTAGGAAATTGGAATGTTGTTTTAATGGAGTTCGGGGCATGCTGCCTCCAAATATGCCAGTTTGGCATATTGATTATTTAGAATTACAGTTACTTAAGAAACAAGTACTAAAGGGACACTCTGATCTTCCTTTGTGTTTTTGAAAGTGGGAAATAAATCTCCTGTGTAAAAGGTGACCTCCTTGTACCAAGAAGTAGAGAAACATCATTATCACCAGAGACAAGAAATTTAGGACCAAGAAGTCTGGGTAAGCAAATCCTGCTCATTCTTTACTAATTTACTACCCAAAGAACAAATTTCTTTATCTTTTCAATTCTTCACATTTTCTTTTCCTTATGGAAAAAAAAATGCATGAAAGCTGCCTGTTTAACCATTTCTATGTGTCTCATAATTTGGGGGGCTTCCATATACATCAAATCAAATTTCATTGTTTTTGTCATGTTAATCTCTTTTATTTCAGAGCATATCTCAAGCGAGAAAGTAGAAAGGTAGAGGGAAATTATTTTTTCTCCCTTATAGATAGAAACATTCACTAATATATATCTTACAATGAAAATTAGTTATAATGTAAATGTGTGAAATAACATTGTTTACAATTAAAGATATACCATTGATTTAAAAAAAGCTTATGATCTACTTGGGGCATTTATGTTCTGAATTGACGTACTAACAGTCTTTATATATATATAAGACGTACTAACAGTCTTTATTTATATATATATATACATATATAATACAATAATCTTATATTATAATCTTATATTATAATCTTATAATCTTATATTGAGCACTCACTATAATTCAAGCAACATTACGGATATAAAGCATACATCAATTTGCAAACAAAACAAAGTGAAACAAAATTTCTACTTTCACAGAGTTTACATAGTAGTTGACTTGGCTGGTTGAGCAGAAAAATCAAGCAAACGTATTGATGCTACTAAAAGAAATAAGGAAATTCACTTAAAAATAGAGAGAATAATGAAGAGAGGAGTTTCTATTTCTATCAGGAGACTAACATGAGCTATCCAGAGAGATATAGGAGATGAGTCATCAAGTCATGAAGCTATCTGGAGGAAAAGGATTCCAGGAACATGGAAGGGTATTTGCAAATGCTTTGAGTTGGGAATTAATTTGCTGTATTCAAGGACTAGTCAGAAAGCCAGAGTTGATAGAGAAGTCAGGAACATAGTTGAAGACGAAGTCCAGGAGATGGCAGAAACAAGATCATGGAAATTTGTCAGCCAAGGTACAAAATAATCTTTCTGATACAGGTATAAAGCCAAGTAGCAAGAATTATTCTCTTTTCCCCAGATCTTTGATGGCTAATCAAAATCTATCCTCTCTTAAGTGTCCACCTTTCATGCTGACATGTTAAGAAAAATAGAACAGGGCTGAATTTACAAACAACTGCATTGATTTATCAAATCAGAAAAAAAAAAAAAAAAACTATTGCCTGGAGCTCCAAGCTGCTATCTGAAATTAATTGATATTACAAGTGACACTCTTAGATAATACCTAACTTGTAAGCTACACTAGATCCAGATATTAGGATCTCATTTCACTGTTTTCTTAATCTGAAGAAATACACATACACACACACACACACACACACACACACACACACACACAGTGAACACCTATCCCTACAGAGAGCTCTTATTCATCTTTAAAATTTTGAAATATAAATTTTTTTGTATTTTAATCAGATAAGGTTAAAGGTAGATACAGTGAAGTAATATACATTCAGTTTCCCATAGTGTGTGAAATATATAAAATCATTGAAAAACACAAATACAGTTAATGTAGACATAGCACTGGATCTAAAAAAGAAACCATGCATAATTTGTGGAGATGCTTTCTTAACCTTATGAAGTTGGTATCCAACAAGAAAAAAGTAGACTGTATGGGAGGAAGTTCATAAAATTTCTGTTTCATTTTGTATTATTGTAACTTTACTATATACACATAAAAATGTTTTATCTGAAATGCAATACTATTTTTCTTCCTGAAAGAATCAAAGAAAAGTGCTGATTTCTAGTTCTTAGAATGTCATATTTTCAAAATTTAGGAGTCTAAAAACACACAGGAGCAAATTTAGGAGTCTAAAAACATAGGGAAAGCTAAACTTCAAAAAAAAAAAATTGCCACCCAGCCTACTTCTATTATCCCCACAACTGTATTTGAAAAGAAATAACTGTTCTCACAAACCACAAAAATGTGGGACTAGAATGCACTCCTTTGAATTATGCTCTATGATGATAATACCTTGTGGTCTTGTGTATTGTTATGTTTATAGAGGTCCATAGTATAAGCTTTTTTCCCCACTGGTTTTCTTCTCTACCTGGCAGCTCCAAGCCACTCTCAGTGTTACTATTAGAGAAGATTATCAAGGTAGCTTTTGTATTTCATTTCTCTCCTTCAGGGTTCTATTTTTCTTCATTTTAGACTATCAGCTATTCCTTTTTAGCACTAAGGCAAGACTATATAGTGATTTTTTTTTTCAGTTTTGAACTCTTTCTAGTTATCAGGACCTAACTCTTTATTGTGTAGCTGAGTCCTTTGGGAATCATAGCAAAAATCATTGCAAATCAAGATTCACGGCAATAATTCTAGTCTCTTCATTTATCTCAACCAGTTCTATATAATTTCTTTACATACAAGATATAGTTGATATCTTCTTCATCTCTCTATAGCATTCAAAGTAATTCTTGAAACATATTGACAGCCTAGCTTTATATTTAATAGTATCATTTTTCATTATATTGTATCCAAATGGGACATTTCATTATGCTTAGATAGTTAAGAGGCAAGCAATATAGCATCCTTCTCCCCTATACAACGTGATAAGTTTATCTCAATTTCCATAAATGCTCATTATAAACATTAAGCATATCTTATTACCACAGGAGAGGGGAAGTAGGTCAGGGGGATAGTAAAGGGAACATTACTAGTATAGTCACTGCAGCTTTGAGCCAATTAAAGGAAAAAAGATCTGTGGAGACTAACGCTGTTCACCATTAGCACTAAGCAAATTAGGTTTTACCAGACAGACATTTGACTGCATCTTCCACATTATATTTTTCTTTATTTCCTTCTACCATAGCAACATTTAATTTTTCAGTTTGTAGAGACTTCAGTTTCTCTTTATACACATGGCTCTTTTTCTATCACTCTCCCAAAGTTTTTGTCTAAAACTTTTTCTCAATTCTCACTTTTCTTCCGTGTCTTACATGCTATGAGCAGAGCTGAGGATCACTTCTAAATCTCTGTTTCCATGGGTAATTTTCTTTTATTCTTCAGGTACTTTTTCCCAGCAGCTTCCGAATGGCTACTTCCAAATGAATATTGCAAAGACTTTAAGAAAAATCTTATAAAAGTCAGCCTGTTATTTCTGTTGCCTCAAATATGTCCCTCTTATTGGTGCCTTATGACTTCAGAGTGGTCATTTCCATTTTCTAACAAGGAATGAAATGAATGAAATTAATTGAAAGACACATAATTCTGGGGAAGACAATGATTGATGTTTTCTCCAGGCCTGTTCTCCTACACTTCAACATACCTAGACCCTGCACACATTTTCAGAGTCCCCTAGTTCCTAGAATATCATCTAACATGATAAGATGTTGCTTATTGAATCTTGGGTTGCATCTGTATGGAGTAAGCTGGGAATCACTAAGTGGAGGAGAATTCTCTATGTTCTGCACTAAATAAAAAATATATCTCCTATTTAAAAAGTTTAAAAGAAACAGAAAATTAAAAGCATATCTTATTTTTAATGGATTCTTACCTAAAGACCATGCATACGTAAAGAGATCATTTAAATCACAAATTTGAGATACTGATTAATATATAAAGGGTTGATTTAACCAATCAAATAACACTATATAACTTATGTTGAAAAACCCTTTTTCTATTAAATGACTATGTTTAAGAGTTAGCTATAAACATTTATTTTACCTGATATCAGCATCTGGGCAATTTTTAAGTGGTTGAAAATTGATTACTTGTGACCAACAAATTACCAATTAGTCATTCAAGTTTCCTTTATCAATGCCTCAATAATTCCTAGGAATTGAAGAAAATGCCAAACTAGTTAGCATTAAATGTTCTGAGATATGAAAATAAATGGTAAAGTATCAGGTGCACCCATATAATAATCACTCTGTGAGTATGATAACTAGAAATCTATTTTTTTGGTATATTCTTCAGAAAATTTATCTTATATAGTAAGCAAATATGGAAGGAAAAGTAGATGGATGCTGGTGTCATCCATATATTGTATTTGCTAGAATAACTTTAATACCAGTCTTTCCTAGGAATATTTTATTAGTTAAATGTAACCATTCAAAAATTCAGTAGTATAATACCTACTGAAATTTTCCATGAATCAAAAGCATAGTTAGGTTGCTTACAACTTCTTTACCAAGATATGTAGCAGAAGCAAACCTGTGGCTTCAATGCATGTGGAATTAAAAAAAAAAAAAAAAACACTTGCTTTTTCCCAAAAGTGTCTAAATGTGTAGCTGGGAAGTTTAATTTTCTTGCTTACAAAAGATTACAATGAATGCTATGAGCTCCCCTTCTCTATCTTGTGTGTGTTTTTGCTTCTCATATGCACTCAGAAGCATTACATTGCAGCAACTGTAACCATTTTGGCCACATGCCCTGAAGTTTCTTGCTCTGAGGCAGCCCTTAGTCAATGATTGGCTGCTGCAGGAGCATGAAAACCCTCCCTTGTTTGTAGCAGGGACAAATACTGAGACATAAATTATATCCAAGAACCTGCTGTGGAATCAGAATGAGACTTGAACTGAAATAAATCGTTCATTTGGCTTCTTCCCCTTTCTTCCCTTGGTCCCTTATATTCTTACAGTTTTCTGTCAGGAACAGTTGCTTAATGAATCCATTGCATACTAATCTTCTCAAGATGTGCTTCTGTCATGTAGTTATGTATGCATTTATTGCACTTATTTTAAGGCAGAAGTAACTGAAAATGCAAGAAAGGGGAGAGGACCATTATGTGGCATGGCTACTGTCCCTCTCTAACTTCTTTGTAACCCCCAAAATTTTTGCTTGTGGAAAAGATATTATTTTATGAGTTCTTTTTTGAGATGTCCATGGTAATCAGAACAAGGTGACAAAATATGTCAGAAGAGCTAGGAAGAGGAACATTCTCTATCTTGTGCAATCTCAGTAACGTTTGGATTGTTGATTCTAAATAACATCCATGACATTTTTTAATAGAGCGTATTGGCAGTACAGAGTGGTGGAGCACCAGAAAGAGCAGTTATAGTAGAAGAACTTGTTCTGACTTGTTCCTGAGCACATAACACCTGCTAGAGACCTGCTAAGAGCTTTTGGGGAACCAACCAGAATAAGATTTATATACCATTGTGATTATATCTTCATTTAATAGTGCAGGTTATTTAAAAAAGAGTTATTTCTAGGAGAAGTTATACTTCTTTTCTAACTCAGTAATGCCAAGAATAACATTAGGTGAAAAGTGATGAGAGTCGTAGTTCATACACACCCAGTTCCTTGATGCACATATTTCCAGACTGATAGCAAATCACCTGAGTATCAGACTCATACAGTTTTTTCTCCATTATTTAGATAAGGAAATGAGAGTAAGACTTGTTTAAAATCATATAATTATTATATTGCAGGGTATGTCTTTAAGTCTGTATCCTTTTATTCCAAGTCTAATTCTACATTTTAAAAACACTATATGATGAAGACTTGAAACTCTTTAAAGGAAAGTGAGTCATGCATCATTTCTCTTATGTCCACTCACAGAGCTACTTTACACTGTATGTTTTAGAAAATATCATTAAAGTGACATTCAGATTTCACTTCATATGTAGAATTTTTTTTAACAAGGTATGGCTGTTTCTCTGATGAAAACTCAGAAATATCCAGATTCCAATTAACATGTTATTTATTTATTAGCTCAATTTATCCAGATTAGTGTCCTTTGGGATAAGAATATAATACACTGGTAGATTTTAAATTTGTTTTGAACTATTTGAGGATTTTGATTGCTTCCAATGATTCTCATAAAATTTAGATTTCAGGTAGTATATGAAACATTCTGGTGTTCTTCAAGCTGATTCTTCTGGTGTTGTATTTGCATTGTTCTTCATAGGGTAATTTGTTTTGTCCAGAATATTTCAATTTCTGGACACAGCAATTTCTAAGACCTTGGATTTCTTGTGTGTGTGTGTGTGTGTGTGCGTGTGTGTGTGTGTGTGTGTGTGTGTGAGAGAGAGAGAGAGAGAGAGAGAGAGAGAGAGAGAGAGACTTGTTATCAATATACTCAAAATGAAAAAGGGAAGAATTGGTGTTAATGAAAAATTCTCAGAAATAAGATTCATAGAACATTTATCTGAACAGGGGCTCTGCTTTAAGTAGCACTACCAAGTGCTTTACTCCAGATGTTAATTACTTGATGATAGTCTTTGTCTCTTGAATCTATAAAATAGGCATAGGAATAAATTCCTTAAATTTAAATTTTGACAATTTAATAGTATATGTCCTTTAAGATACTTTTTAATAGTATTTTTTTTCAGAAATGAAGTTTTATGAATACATATCTAAGAGACAGGAGGAAAATCACCAGTTTCTATATTAAAATATTCACTGGGAAAATACTTGGAAATAATTTGTGTTTCCATCTATGACACTGATTTTTTTTTGTATTATTTTGAGTAATTCCCGCAACAGTTTAATAAATCAGTTGACTAATAAGTAATAAAACTTGCAAGCACTTGGGTTACTTATGACTTAATTTATGATAATTCTCACAGCCCAATGAGGCAGATTCTATTAGTAACATATTTTTTTTAATATGAAATAAGAACTGAAGCAAAGCAACAAAAATAACTTGCCCAGTGAGATTCAGGTATTTATCAGTAAAGCTGAAACTTGAACTGGAGTCAGTATGCTTAGTCATTATTCTATCCTGCCTCTAGTAAGATTTACTATAAGATTGGACTAGATGACTTATAAAATCCTTTTAAAATCTAAAATGTTTTAATTTGGTAACATATACAATCCTCTCACAATCTGAGCTATTTCATACAACTCCTGAAATGCCTAAATACTTTTACCCTCTCTATTTATCCATTATAAGAAAAGGAAACTCTATAAGGAGGAAAGGTATCCTAAGCAAGTAATCACAGTCCCAGGTTTCCAATTCATGTCATAATATCTTGCATTTGATGACCTTAAAAATGTTTTCTAAACCTATATAAGCTCTGTTTTATATTTGATAATTTTATTACATGATATAATTTATTTACAGACAGGGATCAAGACAGTTTGATCCCATGTTTCTCACAATGTGCCCCAAACCCAATGTAGTCATTCTCCTATTAAGAGCTGACTATCAATTTTTCATTCATTTATCCATCCACCTGTCCAGCCAGCCAGCCAGCCAGCAAATATTTATGACTAATCTCAGTTAAGTGCTAGGCATCAAAAGATGAATAAATCATGACTCACTCTCCCTGAAAAGTTCATGTTTTAGTTTGATAGAAGAAGATAAATGAGTCAACTTGAACAAATGCTGCAATGAAGATACACACAAACTGCAAAGTGGAATGAAGGGATGGATTCTGTGCCATGGGGGGAGATGTTCAAGTAACACATTTGAATAGGACTGCAAAAGATGAGCATCAGTTTAACAAGTGCTAAAGGGAATGAGTTCCATGCTAGGGATGACAGGTCTGGTAAAGCAGCCCAGAAGGAAGGAACAAAATGAGCAGAGCATTTTAGAGGATGTATCTGAAAGCAGAAAGGGTGGAGGAGGTTAGCCATGTTTAAAACATGGCAATGGATTACATAAGAGATGATGATAATCTACATTACTGAGGAAAGCATCAGGGGAAGAAGAGAATAATTACAAGATTCAAAAGAGGTTTACAAATTTTAAATTAAACAATAAGTCATATGTTCTTTGTTTCAGTTTTTCAAAAATTGTTTTAAAGGTGGTGGGGATAATATTAACAAATACAAAAATCTTATTAAATAAGATGCCGTTTGCCTCCTATAGCATCCCATGGCATCCCTATGTGTTCTATTAAGAGGTAATCTACTTTGGAAAGATTGTTTCTCAAGATTCCATACTTGAGAAACAAAAGAAAGCAATTGTTTTAAGTCCCATATTTTAGCAAGATTGAGCTTTTCTTGTGGTAATCTCCTAAAATCTATATATCCATTTCTAGTGCAAGGTAGAACCCTGAATTCAGTTTCATAGGTGTGTGCAAATCTCTTCCCCAAACAATGATACTAAAAGTGTTTAATTACCCTTTCCAGTGGCCTGTCATATAACATTTCCTATTCTGTATCTTTTCTGTCTTAATTGAAGCCTATTCCATTGTATTAAAATACATACTAATATCCTCCCTCATGCATCTGAGCATGTTTTCTCCAGTAAATATCCTCAGGTTGCAGTGTAAATGCAATTTGAGTTTTTCCTGAAAAGTGGTTATTTGTTCTTCATTTCCATATTTTTCCTCGTTCTTCCATATTTTCAATTCAATCTCCATCTCTCCACCACTTCTGCTGGAATATTCTCTGCCTTCACTTTTTCTCTTTATTATCTTGTTTTTTCTATGGCTTTCATATTAATAATTCCTTTACTAAGGAACTGAAAAGCTGAATCAATCACTATCTTATATAGAATTGTCCCTCCTTCAGAGAGCACTTAGTCCTCTTCCCAGGGCCCCCTTCCAGAAGTGCAGCAGGATTATTTTTCTGATTAAAGTAAATAAAATGTGCCATGTCCCCCACCACCAAAAAAATAAATAAATAACTAAAAAGAATTATCATATCGGACACAGTCTTTCAATAGGCTACCTCTTAAGTAAGTGCGAGTATTCCACATCCAGTTTGTTCAGAGCAGGGACAATGTATGAACATGGAAGTCCTTGTGATACATTTTATCCCATGAAAACTGTATGCATAGAGTATTTAAAACTATGAGTTACCCAATGTATTTCTCCTATTGAAAAACTACCCAAAACAGTATGTATTCTTTAATATGGTATTGGTAGCTATCTCCAAGTCATATCATAAAAGACAAACAGAAGTAAGGAAGAGCTATAGGGAAACAAAGATGGAAAAGTATTCCACAAATGAATTAATTGCTATGGGCATATATCCCCTAATATGGTAAATCCACCTGCCTTCTGTATTTTCTAAGAATGTATGATCTTTATCTGTATATAAATTCAGAGATATCAATAGCAAGTGCATAGTGATTAGGTGGAAATTTGCTAAATAATAATTTATATGTTGAAGCCCTAACTCCCCTCACCTCCTCTACCTCCACGAACTCAGAATGTGATGACATTTGGTAGTAGGACCTTTAAAGAGATGAAGTTAAAATAAGATCTACCTTTAAGGTAGACTGGTATCCTTTTAAGAGGAAATCAACAAAAGAGATAAATAATTAAAACTAAAAATTGCAGTAAACTTGATAAACAAATGTTGTAGGACCTTATGAAGAAATATAAGGAACAGTGAATATGTGCTGAAAGATATAATACCATGCTCTGAAAAATTTTTAGATAAGCAACCACACTGAACAAACTATTTTACATAATATGGGCAAATGAAACATCCCTCTTCTTTATCAAATTATACACATATTTGGTAACCATTGTGCATAACTGATAATTTGTCTCCTACTCCCCAGACAATAAATAAATAAATAAATAAATGCACTTGATATTAAGCAATATCAGTTTATTTTCATCGTATCTTCAAGTCTGTTATATAATTTTAGCTCTGATACAGGAAAGGATAAAGGAAAGAGATGCCAATGCTTTGTGTAAAAAAAAAAAAAAGATAGTCCAATCATGCTATTTATAGTACTATGTGAAACTAAATTATTTTCTAGGTTCTTCTACTAAATCTGCTAGGCATATAAAGCTAAAATTAGCCTTTCCACTTATACTCTTATAGTCTTTTTTTGGATCAGGCAAGAGAGAAGAATTTCAACTCTCTGATGACAAGCATGTACAAAAGGGCTATGGGTTTGGATCTAAGTATAGGAAAATGTCATAAGGTCTCAAGGCACTCGCCTGGAGGTTAATTAATCAGTATTAGTATTCGTCTTCACGACTATATTTTTACTTGCTACCAATTGGCTGAACAGATGGCAAGGACTAAAAATCTGGCACATCTTGAAAAATAATCAGATCTCATCAAGTCAATTAGTTTTGGAAACTACATTAGAAATTCTTTGCTGACTTAAGGAGAAACAGTTTCTTAATAATGTTTGTTCTGGGTACAAGATTTGTGCTGAAAACAATTCTCTAGCTAATTCCTTCCTCACTGCCCCACCCCGCCCCAACAAATGCTGGGTAGTGGAAATGAAATAGAAAGAAGGAATTTTCCCCTAAATGAAAATTTTAACAAGCTAGCCTAGTCTGGCTAGAAGAAGCCAACAGAAGCTAATTGTTCCCACTTTGGCTTAGTCCAACAAGATAAAACAATCCCATCTCCCTTTAAAGGGACATACACATACACAAGGAAGAGAGGGGAAAGGAAAAATCCCAAAGCAGTGGAGAAGCGTAAGGAAGAAACATCAGGTATATTCTCTCAAGGAGCCAAATAGTCAATCTCCAGCCAGCAAACCTGAGATGATTAATTGCTAGGTAAAAATTTTTTAAACTAGAGAAAAGGAAAAAATGACCTAAGGGGTAAAAATGTAAAATGTTAAACAATGTAACTCACTCCAAAATTGTTTGATAACCTAGTAAGATAAAAAATGCATGCCATAGTTGAATTCCAGTTGCTCCTTTGGTAGCAGGTCACAGATAATGTCATAGGATTACCAGAATGCTCTCTGAAGGATGCCACTTTATTCATGCAAGTATATTAAAGAAGTAAGGCAGTACCAAAAATGTAAATATATACTGAAGAATACGGAGACCAAGGGCATAGCTTAGCTGCAAGTCTAGCCAAATAATTGTTTTGTTTGTTTTTTTTTTTAGAGAATAGTCATTTATATATTCATTTTTATAATACAGCTATACATCAATATATATGTGTGTATATATATATTATGTATACAAGTTAAGATACATATATGTGCATTATATATCATATATATTAGCATTAAAAAAAAACTAATATGTTATAGGGAGTACTCTTGGAGCTGAGGCCAGAAAATCAATGAATAAAAACAGACTAAGATCCTAATTCCTAGGGTTAACTTTCTATGGGGATAGTAGACATTAATGCTAAACTCTAAATGTTGTATATTACAAAGTGATGCCTTCCTTGGAGAAAAATAAAGCAGTGATGAGAAGTAAAAAGTGTTTTGGAAGGGTGGTTATAATTTCATAGGGTTGATCAAGAGAGGCCTCATTAGTTTGTTGATGTTTGTGCCAGGATCCAAAGGCAGTGAACAGAGAGCTCCGTAGGGGAGAGGAAGAAGAATCAAGAAGTCAGTGTCTGCTGTTGCTTGAGTGTTGAGTGAGCGAGGGGATAGTAATAGGAGGTGAAAAGAAAGACATAAAAGAAACTAAAGGATGCAATGATGTATAAGGAAACAGTAAGTGAAATGGAAAGAACTTGGAGCATTAAGTGAAGTGAAATGACAGGCTCTAAGTTCTAGTTTGCAAATGTGCTTTAGATTCAGAAAGGCAAAAGCCAAGGATGAAGGCTATTGGAAAAGCCTGAGTTTTACATATAAATCATGGAGCCATAATAAAAATGGGCATTGATAATACCTCATAATATTTGATTATAAGGTGGTCATCCATATAATTTTTTTTTTAGGTGATCATCAGTAGTGGCAAAACCATTTTCAAAACTTCAAATCTTGAAAATAAATTACAAAACCTTTATAGTCTGATGGAAGGGTGAAGAATATGGATCTTTTGCATAAATTTAATTCTGCACTTACACATTTTTTGTTCTCATTAGAACAATACATGGAAAAATCCTAACAATTCACCCCTTCTGGGACATGACCATCACATGTAAGTCTAGAATCTGGTGTTTTATCCAATACTGCCAATTTGTACACACATTCAAGTTTGAGCCCTATTCCACAAAATTAAATTCATAAACAAAAAATTAAAATTGCAGCTGGCAAGTGAACACAGTCTTCCTGGATCCTTTACATTCATTTGTTTCTTTGGTTATTTCAAATATGTTGTTTCTTTTCTTCCTAACAAAATAATAACCACTCTGAGGTAAATTTCTAATCACTGTTAAAAGTTATAAAGATAGGACTTTGCTTTGTTCATTGCTATGTTCAGAGCACCTAGAATAGTGGTTTACCCTAACTAGATGTTTGTAAACTTTGAATGAATTAAATAATATACAGATTCATGCATGTACTACACTAGTTATTATGCATACCCGTCATGCTTAATGAAAACTCAAACCAGCCAGATTCAAGACTGAATAAATATAAAGGGAAAATATAATTACTTGAAACAAACATTGGCAAACTATCTATCTTGCCTACTCCAGAAATAGGCACAAACTTTCTCAGGTCTTTTTTCTGTGTCATCTGCTAATTATTGGCCACAGCAAGTTATATGGTCAAATTTAAAAATAAGGTGTAAGAATAAAGGTTCCATATCATGATTAGAGAAGCTGAAATATAATTAAATAAATGATAGAGAGAGAATGTAATACCAAAAAAGTAGCTATTAGTCCAATTAATCTTCCAATTTAATGTATGCCTATTATGTGCTCGACCTGCGCTTGCTTCTTATAAAGCCAATACATACCCATCTCAACCTACAAAGTTTCCACCAGCCCTTCCATGGTCTTCTCAATTAGTTTATCCATGAAAACTCATCTATATTTCTTAGCAATAGTTATTTTTTCTCTGTCCTCTATGGCCCCATGAAACATCATCATATCTGTAATTTAGCACTCCTACTTGTACATTATCCTTCTTACTTTTTTTGAACACTGTCCTAACCACCAAACACTGCAAAACCTGATAGGCTATGAAAGTATAAAAAAATACTGACAGAGCTTCTAGAAGGAGATTCTCTAAATTGATCTGAGAAAGAAGGAGGGGAACAAAATATGCTTTTAATTTCTATCCTTCCTCTTTGATTTTAAAAGTTCTTATGGGAATTCTATTTTCACAAGTTTACTTTGGAAGCAGCCTCTCAAATCAAGGGTTACAAACCTGTGATACTCACACAAGACTGCACAGTTTCTAATTTAGTCTCACCTTGATTTCCCAAGGTGCTGCTGTGTAACAGAGTTTGCATTTTACCTCCTTCTCCTTTATCAGTTTCCCTGGTTTCCCAAGCATACTTAGCATTGGGATGAAGTAAAAGTCATTTTCTTGTAATTAAATGCATTTGAAATGAAGTTCTCCAAGCATAAAAAATTCCTCTAATCTTCTGTCAACAAAAATCCAATAATGAAATCTGTAAGAAGAAATTCTTAAGTTTAAATTCCATAGGTCAAGTGAGTGGGCTTTAAAATTATTTTTAAAATCTCTAAAGTTGAAAGCAAAAATTTTATACTATTAAACCATAGCAAAATTATTTGTGGAGATGAGATCACATAAAAATTCTAATAGAAACCAGCCATCATTAATGGCAATAAATAAACATTGAATAATGGCCCCAGTTTAGTGCAGAGGCAGAGAATAAAATGTTGAATAAGAACAAGGCATTCAATTAACCACCTGGCCACATACAGTGACAAGATGTTGGAGAGCTTTCTTTTTCACAAATGTCACCATAGACATGTCTTTGTATGTCTGTTATCTTATCTCTCTGCTTGTAAAAATCATGTGAATCATCTCAGTGACCAACATATCTGGAGAAACCAACATGGACTGATAACTTTCTCATTTCACAACAGTGCATCTTAAATAGCATGATCTGTGTCAGGAAGAATATTTATGTACTGTCTTCAACCAAGAGAAATAAATTTTGATCAAAATAGAATCTAGTCAGTCTGGTTCTGAAATTGACCCTTGTGAGTATTCTGAGATTTATTTTAGGGTTTGAGGTTTATTGTTCTTTCTTTTTAACTGAAGAAATTCCACTGTTTTTTGAAAGGATCACACTTTATGTTGACGCAAGAACACAGAGAGGTAGTGTGAATGGAGACTATTGAACTGAGCTACCCTCCAATTATAGATGACTACACAGAGGGACAAGGTTTATGCGGCATGCCCAAGATCACACTGACAGATGTAGGAACAAAACTCAGAAACTTTCTCATATTATGATCAATGCCCTTTCCAATATAAAACAGTTCTGGTTACTTTCATCAAGCCAGGACAACAAAAGGTCTCGGATAGATGGGTAAATGCTTTTCTCTCATATATTGAAATTACCAATATCTCTTTTATGGCAAAATATGAATACCAAACATTGATAATATGTATATAATGCTTGCATTTCATTTGTGATATGGTGACCTTGGTTGCAAAATCCTTAATTGAAAATCAATTCCTACTATTTTGGCATTATCACAAATGAATGAGCTGGCTCACGGAGTTCAAGAAAATAATTTGATGTAGAATAATCAAAACCAACATAAGGAACCAAGAACTTATTGTTTAATTATGATACATTTTAAGATAATGATATTCTAATGTCAAAGTCAAAGATTTAGAAATTGCCGTAGTTTCATCTAGGGCTACTTCTTTAGCTTGAATTCTTGGTTATTAAACCATTCTTATGAATTAATGTACAAAATGAAGACAAAAATAATACCTTCTTCATAAACTTGCACTAAATCAAGCAATTTTAATAATAATACACATGAAGCATGTAGAACCATGTTGGGAACATAAAAAAAGTACTCAATAATAGTTTGATACTTTTATTATGGTCTAGTTGAAAGGCCCAGGGGAATTAATTGTAGTTATTTTATTTAATTTTTAACATATACTATTTACTGCCTGTTGTGTATCTTTTATCAAAATACTTTCCTACACTCAGTATTTGTTTAAAAAGTACTTACAAGAATTATGTAGTGCATTTTTAAAATAAAATTTTGTTGTGAGGACCTCCCTGGTGGCACAAGGGGTTAAGTCATAGCACTATGAAGCTATCCAGAGCAACTGCAGCAAGAGTTTGATCCCTGACCAGGGCGCTTCCCACATGGCACAGCAGACCTCTCTTGCCTTGCCTGCTGCTCCCCTCAGCAGTGTATTTTGGTTGATCTGCCTGTTTGCTCCCCACTCTGTCTCTGGTGAATCCTCTCACCCCTCCACACCTCTGGCCTACACCCCAGCTTGTATGCATAAATAAAGAAATCTTTAAAAATTTGCTGTGAATAAAATTTTTATGATGTAACGACAATATAAAATTAGTTGCCAAATTTTAAAATGCAATAAACCCAAAATTAGAGTGTGGAGGTAAGTTGTTATAGCATTATTATTCAATGTGAGACCAACCAGAAAATATTTCAAGATAAAGACCAGTTTGCAGAGTTGTGAAAAGTGGTTAATAATTAGATTTTCAAAGGGTAATGATAAGAAGTGTTAATACATTGTGACCCTGAATTTAAGGGAATTAAAAACTGTTTCCTAATGGTCCATAATACCCAAGGCTTCCTCCATCTTCTCTAGCTACTCTTTTTCCATTCATATTTATTTCCCATTCCTTCATATGTAGATATCTCACCATACCTTTGCTTTCCTTACAATTTATTTACTATTTTTTATTTCATTCTTTGATGCTATTTTTTCTGTCATTACCATTCCTTCTATAGTTATTTGCTATCCATTAATACACTGAAGAGTGACAAAATTGAGTTTTATTATTTTTAAATAAGATTGTTTTTTGTTCATAATTTTATGATTTTAATACTCTTGCATCTATGCTGTGTATTCTTTACATGTCTATATATTTTTTCATCATTTCAAAAGGGTCTATGATCTTTACCGTAAATAACAATCTCAAAATGTTAAGTCTAAATTCCTTTAGAATAAAGGCATTTGATTTTACTAGTTTTCTTGGCTTTCTGAATTATGGGTCTTCCATTTCTAGATTAAGTAGCTGCTGTGATGTTCATTTGACATTTTCTCTTCCCTCTAGAGCCTAAGTGGTAACACATATAAAGTAAATGATTATGTCCTTACCTCTGCTGCTTTCTGACCTTATTCCTTAGGGGCTCAGTAAAACATATGGTAAAACCGATCTACTGAGGTCCCCAAACCTGAAGTCCTATTTTTCAAGGAATCTTTGATGCTATTCTGGCTTATGAAACTAAATGACATTCTTGATCTGTGCCAGTATTCATGTCATCAGCTTTCGCCTTTTGCTAAGTTTTATAGAAATCAACATGAAAGTGATATATCAATTTGAAAATTGTTAATTAGCAACCTGCTTCTCTTTGTAATTCTTTCCAACAAGGTCATAAGCATTAGCAGACATATCCTCATGGCACTAAGTCACCAAAAAATTTAGTAAGACAATTCTATTTCAGTATGGGCACTGGTCTTTTTCTTAATTTGTTCAAAATGAAAAATGTGTGTGAGGCAACAAATATTCAACCATGAATAGTAAAGCATAAATTTGAGACATCATAGGGACTCTATCAAGAAAAGCTTTTACTCCTCCTGAAAATAAAATATTAAATTAGGGAAAATTAATATTATAATAAAATGGTAAAATATTAAATATATGTTATATGGTTCTAAAATTAAGAATGCACTTAACCATGATATTTGACCTATAAATAATAGAATTTTAAACATAAAAATGTGTATTTGGAAGAGAGGGTGATTTACTTCATAAGCAGTCAGGAAAACTCTTGCATTTAGCATCTGGGAAGGTATGAAATTCATATAATTCATAGACAGTAACTGGTAGTTTTGTATGTAACCACATATACAAGTACTGTTACTGAAAATGATGACAAAACTTGGTGGTGATGTATACATTCTTAAATATCTAATGAATTCCTTATTTTGGTACATGTCAGATAGTTTACTATTGTGTTCTTTAATTGACTGAAAACACCTACCAGATTTCTCAAGCTTTGGCTAGCTTTTACTGTGTTTATTGGCACGAAAGGGGGGGATATACATAAATTCCTGAACACACCTGTAGAGAAAATCACAAGATGACAACATAATGGGTATAAATGTTATAGACACAAATCAGCAATAAAGTGGGGACTATTGTTAAATGCCCTCTTGGTATTCAGATTCTCATTTTAGCACTCAGTTGCTGGTACCAGAAGGATAAAATTGAATGTAAAAAGAAAATTTAAAGCTTGTTCTTACCTTCAATGTTCTCCTCATGTAGTTGAAGGGAAAAATATGCAAGTGGGATCATTTAATGATCAGTGACTTCTAAATTTTATGAAAACTTTTGGATTATATAATTGAATTATGTAAAAGTAGAAGTTTGGAGTCAGGTTAATGGAAAGATTAATGTGAGTGGTAAGATTTACTAAACAATAATAATGTGGATAGGTTTATTCTAGGTGGAAAGTACAATGATTCTATATAAGAATGCAAGGGATAATAAAGAATATTCATCTGAAGAGGTATGATACTAATCCTCTGACTCATGTACAGTGCATATACAATGTTACTTCGATAAAAATACTTTTTAAAAGATGTCAAGAAGGGATGTTATCCTGTCTATAGATTGGAAGATTTGACATCATAAAGAATCAGTTGACCTCAACTGAATAGAAAGGCTTAATATAAATTCCAGCAAACCCCTAGAGATCTGTCATGGCTATAGATTATTCTAAAATTTATTTGAAAAGACAAATTAGAGTAGCTCAAATAAATTTGCAAAAGAATAGATTGAGAGGAATCAGTCTAATCTATTACAAGGTTTCTGTTACCTAAGTAATCAAGGCCATGGCATTGATGGAAGGCTAGACACATAGATCAAGGAATAGAATGGAGATCTCAGAAATTGGCCCACACACATATGCCCAACCAATGGTTAATTTTTGACAAAACTGCAAAAACAATTCAGTGGAAGAAAGAGTAGTTTCAGTCAAAGTTCACTCAAAATTGTTCACCCACATAAAAGTAAAATGTAAAGCTATAAACATTTTGTGAAAAAACTGGAGATAATCTTTAGGATTTTTACTAGGCAATGAGTATGTCTTTAAAACAAAAACATAATTCATAGAAGGGAACATTGAAAATTTGAACTTCATCAAAATGTACAAATTTTGCTCTCCAGCAGCCCCTGTAGAGTGAATAAAAAGATAACATACAGGTTAGGTCAGTCTTTCAAATCACATATCCAACAAAGGGCTTTTGTCTAGGATATAGCAATAACTCTCAAAACTCAAGAGTAATAAAACAAAAAATTCAATAAGAAATGATTAAAAGATGAACACAAATATTTCATAGAAGTAAATACACAGATAAATTTAGGAAGTAAATAAAACCTGAAAGGATATTAAGCAACATTAACCATTAGGAAAATTTAAGTTAAAACAATAGATATCCTAGTATAACTACCAAAACCCCTGAAATTTAAGGGAGAAAATGGCACAGTTTTCTAACAATGACTGTGAATAAACTGATTGTCATGTATCTACTTACCCGAAAATACTTTTGTATCATTGAATAGGAATGTATATAGGGAACAGGCGAACACAGGTTTTTAGACAGTTAGGCTAAAACATTCAAGTCAGACTTCATATAAGAACAAAATTGGCAGAATATATGAAAGCCCTTCTTTTTCTTTGAAAGGTGACACTGACTAAATTAGAAGAAAATGCTAAAGGAAGCAGATATTGCCAAGTATTATAGACAAAAGGGTACATGAGCATAAATGCTAGAAACAATATTCCAGCTCACCTTTTTCTTTGATAGAATGTAAGTGGAAATTATTACCTTGTTGCTCTTCAAAAGAAGGCAACAAAATCGAATGTGTTTAAACCTTTTCAATCAGTCCTAGAATAAGTGTCATTTTTTTATTTTTTTTTATTTTTTTTAAGATTTATTTATTTATACATACAAGCTGGGGTACAGACCTGAGGCGTGAGGTGACGAAAGGCTTCACCAAAAACAGAGTGGGGAGCAGAACAGGCAGATCAGAAATACACTGCTGAGGGGAGCAGCAGGCGAGGCAGGAGAGGTCTGCCGCACCATGTGGGATTCTCCCTGGCTGGGCATCGAACTCGCATGGCTGCTGCCGACAGCTCCACAGTGCAGCGCTCAACCACTGTGCCACCAGGGAGGCCCATAAATGTCATTTTAAAGGCTGCAACATTTAATCTTTTTTAAGATAAGAGAGGAGGCATTTCTTAAAATATTTAGTGAAAGGAACAATTTAGAAAATGGGTAACAGTGACTAAATGAAAATATTTTTCTTTTCTGCCTGCAGCTGCCCTTCCACGCTGAAAAGAGTGTAAAATATCTGCAACACATTGAGAAACATTCTTGAATAATATGGAAAACTATATATACATGCACCCATATACATAGTAGGCACACGTACACATGCAACATATGCACACAACGCACATACACAAGAATGAAATGTTAATGTGTATTTGCTTACC
This sequence comes from Scalopus aquaticus, assembly GCA_004024925.1. Classification (NCBI taxonomy): domain Eukaryota; kingdom Metazoa; phylum Chordata; class Mammalia; order Eulipotyphla; family Talpidae; genus Scalopus; species Scalopus aquaticus. The sequence goes on along the minus strand of PVIJ01004145.1, from coordinate 101,118 downwards.
AGAAAACACTTTGGAATAGTTGAAGAGGAATAGATGTATGAGGGCTTTCATAAATTTAAATAACGTTTCTATTATGACTATCATAAGAGCAGAAGAAAGAAATATTGTTATGCTGAATTAAAAGAGTACAATTAGAGTTGTAACAACAAAAAAATACAATAGAATTTTCATTTAGCTAAATAGGCAAAATATATTACATTTAAGTAGAAAGTGTATGAGTAAAGCACCTATAGAATCTGATTTTAAGGAGGTATTTCAGAGGTAATTATGTTTATTACCTATCATTAATTTTATGTACAAAGAGAAAAATATTTTAGCTACTCAATTAAAAAATGTTTTAAAGTTTCAGAAACCCAAGAGATCAAAGATACATATGGCCATAGCATTAAATATGTTAGTACAGGTCTGTGCAATAGAATTCTTTGCTCTAGTTAAGAGATAATTTTTTTACTAAACAGTTTTATAAGCGTGTGTGTGTGTGTGTGTGTGTATACATATATACTTTTTAGTATTATAAAAGAATACAGGATTCCAATCAATATTTTACGCAATTGAAGACTAGCTTTCTAATTATCAATTAGAAATATAAATATCAATACAGTGTGTGTATATATATACATACACTGTATATATACACACAGATATACATATACAAATATATGCATGTTTAACAAGATATCTGAGATATTTATTATACATATTAAATACATAGTAAATTATATTTGTATTTATAATTGCTTATACATGCAATTATATGTATAATTCTTTCTAATATTATTAATGTTATTGCCTAGTAATCATTAAGGATATTAGAACCATTTTTTCTAAATATAACAGTAGTAGTGAGTATTATAACCTACATTCATTTTTCTACAATAAAATGTAAATTTCTGTTCTAACTTTATGGACCCAGTGTCATTATATCATATTGAGAAAATTCATGTAAAAACTCCAAAATCTTTTTTGAATGCAGATAGGACAAGTGTAAATAAGTAGGGAGGGAAAGGTGGGAAGGAGAAAGGAAAGAAGAGAAAGATGAGAAAGAGAGGAAAGTAGGCAAAGGAAAGATTTAAAGAAAAGATGTTAGCTAACTGCAGAATGTTAAAAGTGAACATTTCTTAAAATTAGGAAAATAGACACTGGTCATCTAAAAACATGCTCTGTAGTGTTAAGTGAATTTGATCAACATTTCCCCAAGGTAACCAAAAGAAAATTTGAAAGTAATGCAAATTTTTAAAAAGGATGGTTCTATTTTAGGAAAGGGCAAAGACAAAAAACTGCCTATGTTGGCTTTGTGCTGGGATTCCTTGGCTGTGCACCAACTCTTTCTTTTAGGGATGTGACAGAAGTAACTTACATGCATATAATTCTCCTAAATTAATATGAAATGCCTGAAAATAGTACCTACCTTACAAAAACACCCTCTTTTAGATCAATGGTTATGTGAACAAAGCTATCACTATGCAAACTATAATCACATTTCTTTTGCAGTTGATATGAATTATCCTCAAAAACTGTTGGCAACACATTCATCTGGAATAGGGACAAGTTCAGAGTTTCAAATATTGCTTCCTCTTGGGTATTCCCTTCGGTTCTACATCATTTGTCAACCTTCTTCTCTTGTACATAGATCAGAAGAGATTCCAAATCTTATTTTTTACATATATGTAAAAATTCTTTGTCCACAGTTGTCTGCAGATAACCATAGGATAATTGTTTGTTTATTTTTTTCTAAAAATGGCACTTATGGCAGTCATGCCTTGGAAGAAACAAATTTTGAAATAGTTTTGCAAAAAAAAATGTCTAAAATGTTACAAACATCTTTGCATATGTTAGATCAAATTTTATAAAATTATTATTCATTTCCATAGATTTACTGGGGTATAAAGTTGGTTCTGTATTAAAGCACTTTTACGTTTTCTTCACTAATAATTTGAGAAAATACTAAAAATGCTATTAAGTAAAGTAGTAACCATTACTTCACTTTTTTAGTATTATAAAAGAGGACAGGATTCCAATCAATTAATATTTTATGCAATTAAAGACTAGCTTTCTAATCATCAAAATAGCACTAATATAGACCTCTTTCTAAAGTGCACAACATTTGATTTTTTTTTAATTTTGATAATGTTCTTAAGTACTGTGTTATATCTAATTTATTGAAAATGTGTTTCTATTCTAATATTCTTGATAGTCAATTTTTATTCATATAACGGAGCTATAAAGAAGTAAAATCTAATGTTTGCATAGATGTGCTTAATAGTACACTAGCATTAGGCGTAATGATAGACCTGCTTAAAATATTGATACTTTTGTCTTCCATAGATTCATATCCAGTATCTGTGATATGATGTAAGATGTATATATTTAACAAATGACAAACAACTCAGCATGATTTTTGTGCATTAAAGAAACACTTAATTATATTTTGTAAAAGGTAACATTTATTTTTAAATTTATCTAATTGTAGAATGAAGTGATTTACTATTCCAGAATATACAAGTAACCAATCAGTAGAAAATGGAAGACCTTTGTTTTCTTTTTATAATTTACTTGTTTGTATTGAGTTAACATTGGTCTAAAACACTAAGACTAAAATTCCTCCAAATAATTTATAGTTAGTGAGGTGTTAAAATATGAATTAATAACCCTCCAATTATTTTCCTTTATCTGGCTATTACAGGGCAAGTCATCACACATGCTGTTATTATATATTTCTTATATCACATCAATTTCATGCAATTTAATGTATATATGTACTTTAGTTTTGCTTTATCGGCATATATCTAAATGTTTCATTCTTTTTCTCATGTAGAAACACTTTTAAAAATATATTTAATTCATAGATATTATCTCTTAATGGAGAAGATGCCAACATGATGCCTAAGGAGATAGTGCATATTGGTATGTCTATCTTTGGAAAGTACAGTCTGCCACAGGGATTAATATTATTTTCTGCTTATTTGAATCAGATACTATACTAGGCCTTAAGATACTTATTACAGTAAACAATTCTCTGAGCAAGTAGGAATGACATATTTTTATATGTTGGGGAAGCTATTAATTATAAATACTAGGAAATTTCCAGAAATCAATTTACTTGTAATTTGTTCTTTAACACATTAGTGTATTAAGATCACTTGAGAAATCTTTATGTAGCATGTGCTATACCAGGAACAGAGATCTAGTCTACAAAGAACCTAAAATATTGTAGGAAAGGTAAGTCCTAGAAGATTGTTCTTCTGATATCCACCATTATAAAACAGGCAAAGTAGTTTGGATAAACTGCCTGATTTTAAAAGATTAAAATGAAGTAGATAGAGTAAAAAAAAAGAAGAATATGAAAAAAGAATGGACAAATGTAAGTAACTTTAAACAGGTTAAGACTAAATAAAAAATATGTGAAAGTAAGTATGAAATATGTAGAGTTTCAGTAATCCTAGAGAGCAGTATATAGGCAAGAACGGACACACGAGGGCAGGAAAGAGGCAACATTCAGTTCAACAAGCACTTGAAATAGATGGACTTCATCCTGTCTACTGGGGAGAAGGAATTAGAGTGTTTTGATAGAAGTATGATAAGATCAGATATCTAGCAGATAGATCCCTGTAGGTAATGAGTTTAAGAGAGAAGGAAATAAGGCAGGTGGATCAGTGGAAAGTCTGTAGCAGCATGTGGGATCAGAGCGTGCATTGGGGTTACGAGTGTGTGCATGTATGTGTGTCTGTCCATCTGTTTGTCTGTGAATACAAATGATAGTTACATAGAACAGTGAGCAGAAAAAAAAACATTGATGATTCAGGGAAAGAGTGGCAACTATAGAAACTCATAACTAGTCTGTGGTAAGAAATGCATTTTCTTAGCCAGATGAGTAAAGACTCTCCAAGAACACTGAGGGGAACATAGTGTACATCCCTCACATCCTGTTCTGGGGATAGAAAGACCAGATTTCTGTAGGGTGATACAACAAGAAATAAGAAGGGAATGTCATGACAATATTTTATAAGATTTAGATAAAAGTCAGTATCTTATTTCCTGACCCCTAAAGAACAGACCTCAGAATTGTTCTGCTGAAGGGCTAGAAATCTGCATGTCTATAAATCAACTCTCCTTTCCTTAGTAGGTGAGAATTTTCCTGGAATACTAGCACTCTGGGGTGTTCCATTCTGTCCTGCAAAGTTGCAAATCACACTCCAGCCCCCTGGTTGCCTTGAGGCAGTCTCAAGAAGGTATTGACGTATATAGGAACTTGTGTGGGTTACTTTGGGGTAGGCCATGAAGACATGGGCACTGAAACCACCATAGATGAGGTAGGTGAGGAAAGTTGGGGTAATAGTTATTCAGAACAATGTTTTTATTTTCTTTATTTTGTTTGTCACTGAAAGACAAAAAAAAGAAAAAAATGTTAACGTCAGAAAAGTAGCTGAGTCCTGTTTCTGGGTGTGCGGGGCTGTGGTTTAGGATGCTGGTGCTAGGGATAGAAAGATTAAGTTGATCCAGAAAACTGGTTGGAAAAACAAAAAAAATCTATAAAATGCTGGGCTTAGAGACAAAGACCCAACATAAACAAAGCTTTAGTGTAAAGATTCAGAGAAGAAGAAAGGTAAAAATCTAATAGGAAAGTGTAACCAGTGTCATCCCAGAAGGCACTTCAAGCAAAGCATTTGTGAAAAGAAGAGGCAAAGGAGGCAGAGATCATAGCCCATGAGATGGTGGGACAAGAAGACATTGACTTTTTTTTTTCCCCAAAGAATCTATTTTGCAAATGGAAATAATTTTACTACCTTTCTTTGATTATAAAGATAGCACCCATTATTATAGATAAGTCAAACAATTTAGAAGAGTTCTGTCATGTAATGTGTGGCTTGTACAGTTATATCTAAAGTTAGATTTAAGTTCAGTTGTGTAGGCGAGGATACTTTAATGGGAAAGCTGCACACTTAATTGCATCATATGGTGAGGCATATAGTGCTTTAGAAGGAAATAATCTGATGTTTTCTTGTCCATATATCTGTCGTTTTACATTATTTATAATCTGAGAATTGCCAAAAGACTCTCCCACATAGTTTAATAACCCCCTGTTGAGATTCTGAGTCAGTCTTCTTGGAATTTATAATTATAGCTTGAGAGAATTGGCATTCATACCATGTTGAATTTTTCTATAAAATTTCTATTTTACCAGATATTTTCCATAGAAAAGAATATTGAGTGTAATCAAACATCATCTGTTGAAGTGGCCTCTTTCCTTTTACCTCTTGAATATGTTCTAATAAAAGACTTCCTAAAATTGAACCATCAGGAATGATCCCAATTTGAACATGATACATTATGATTCTGATTTTAAAAAATACACTGCAGTTATTTTAATTAGGACATGCTTTTGTTTATTTTTGGTTCCTTATTTAATACATTGGGGTCTTTTTTTTAAGATTTATTTATTTATGCATACAAGAGTTGGGGTGTAGGCCAGAGGTATGGGGGTGAGATGATTCAACAGAGACAGAGTAGGAAGCAGAACAGGCAGATTGACTGAAACACACTGTTGAGGGGAGCAGCAGGCAAGGCAGCAGAGGTCTGCTGCGCCATGTGGGAAGCTCCCTGGCCGGGATCGAACTCATGTTGCAGTGGCTGTGGATAGTGTCATAGTGAGTCCTCCCTTTTCGCCACTAGGAAGGCACAATGGGGTCTTATAAGAATATTCAGGTTCCTTTCTTTATCTGCCATTCAAAACTTTCAACTTTAAAGAAATTATCTTTTTCTTTGAGGATTTGACATGATTTCCTGTGAAATTTTTGGGATCTGAAATTGTTTTGAGAAGTGAGTTTTTGACAAACATCATTTTGTTTTCTTAAGGTTATATATTGTTTATTGTTTATTCTCTTTCTTTTTCAACTAATAAGATCAGGTCATGTGGGGATGCTGTCGCTTAGGAATACTATAACATCACCCATTTTAAAAAAAGGCAAGGTAAAAAAAAATCATAGATAAGGTGAGGTGAGAACATTTCGCAAGGACACAGAAAGAGATCTGTGAATAAACAAAACTTTTTTTCCTAAATTTTGAGGAAGAATAGTCATGTGAATGAATGAACATAGAAACCAGAAGTACAACAAAATAAATGTGTTTGTGGTTTCCATAAAAATTAGTACAAAGTTTTCCATCCCGTGCCCCCGCTATAGCCGTAAACCTTCTGTGATAAGCTGCTTCCTAAATGTTGGCCCCTGTATTAAAGAGCCAGATATGATTTTTTTTTTTAAACATAGTTCTGGCAACATTGCATTGTACCAGACAGAAAAATTGTAGATAGTTCTTTGCTTTATCATTCAATCTGACAAAATGTTTGCTTCCTTTATAGTTGGTTTCTGAGTGTTGAGAATCCAATCATTCATCCAATCCATCTTTCATGGAGCTAAAAGGGAGTCTTTCTATAGAGCTAGCTTGTAAACATTGACAGGGTTAAGCTCAGAAAGTATTGAGTGTATAGGAAAAAGAGGGTAATGACACAGAAATTAGCTCTCAGAAGCAACTGGATGTATTGGAGTCAAGGGTTAGGGGAGAGGAAGGGAGTGAACAGCTTTGGAATGCCTGATATTCTGAAACTGGAATTTAGAGAGTAAATATTACCTACATTTATTTCTGCAGTTTTCTACAAAAGCTTTTGATTTTCCCTATGGCTTTTGAATGTCTTCTTCTATGTGAAGTTGAAAATAACAAATCCCTAAGGACAAGTTTTATATGTTATCTATTAGGACATAGTCTCATTCATAATACCAAGTATCAATCAATCATAAATTTGTCACCTACAAGGATGGGGAAATATAGGTGATCATTGTGTATCTTCTAAAATTTCCAAAAAATTGTAGGGAAGTATCTATTTAGAATGAATGTGTATTATTACATTTTTGCAGAGTTTATTAGGAAATTTGGGTCAAAAAACAAAGACCAGGAATAGTTCAAAGAATTGTGAGGCAAAACTAAAAGCTCCCCTGAGTTTGGAGACATGTACTTGTTAACTTGTTAGAAGTCCAATCTATTTTTGTTTGCTCATTATTTTTAATATTAGGTCAGTTAGCTGAAGTTAGTATAAAGGAAAAACATATGATTGTTTTGAAGAAGTAGGTTTGCAAAGCCAGGAAGAATCTAAGGATTTAGAGGAATATTTTTGCATCCTTAAAAAGATGAAATCTTAGGAAAGTTTTGCTCTTATTCCTACTGTTGTTGCTCTCATCATTATCATCATCATATTATTGCCACTGTTGTCTGTTTTGTTTCCTGATTAATAAGAATTATATTAATAATTCCAATATTTCACAATTGCATGGTGTTTTTAACTAGTTTAAAAGGAAGTTAAATAAATCCCTTTTGTTTATGTGGTCATTTGGTTCTCTATGGCTAAATTACCTGGATAATATCACAGTGTTAGAAAATCCCATAGGGCTAGAACTCCATAGCTCTTGTCTACTACACAAGGATATTTATTCACTTATTATCCAAGGCTCCTAATCTGAGAGGTGACTCAGGATTTTACAGGTATTTCCAAAAAAAAAAAATACATTTTATAAACTAGAAAATTCTAATGTATCTGTGAGTTGTAATGAATGAGCCAATGTTAGAGTAATTTATTATTATTATTAATTATTATTAATGTATATTATTATAAAATGTGTAAATGCAGTCATATTTTGTCTAATAAAGATATTAATAACTAGATATTTTTTCTCAATAATATGTGTTGAAGCTCTTTCTATATTAGTACATTTTGATTTGCCCCATCTATTTAAAGGACTGCCTAGGAATATGCCATATGGGTATATAATGACTAACTTATCACGGTTGATTTTACTCTCTTCCTTGAAACACTTTCTTCTTTGGTCTTTCAATGTCTCTTCTCAATTTGCCTCCTGTCTGTAATTTTGCTACTTAATATTAAGATAGCTTGGGACAGGTTTTCCTTCTCTATTTACCAATACCTTGTTCCTAGAAGATATCCAAACATCCAGTGCCTTTAGATGTTGTTTATATCCCAGAGACTCTCACATTCTAACACCAGTGGTGGCCTCTCCGTTGAGCTCTGGAACATAGAGCAATATTAAATGAGATAGTCAGGATGTTCACACACTAACCAAACTCTTCAGTCCCTACTGCAACCCCCCATCACACAACTTATGTTCCTCTACTTCCTCATGGGAGTACCTAACCCCATCATATGCCTTCTTCCGCATCAAAATTTAGGGCTCCAACTTGAACTCTGGTCATTAGTTCATATACCATATCCAATTCGTTTGCAAATCTTAACTCTTCCTCAAAATATATTCTAAATTTTTCTACTTCTCTTGATTTTCTCCATAGTTCAACTCAGTATTACCTCTCACATTATAGTTAGATTTTTCCCTTCCTCTTTACTCATAATCCAATCTATACATCACCCCTAAAGAGATATTTCAAAATATAAACAAGATTCCCGGTTTCACGAGTCCAGGCTTTCTGTAATACCTACACCAAAAGGTAGACTTGTTGCATCACCTGTATAGCTCTATCAGAGTTAGCCCTTACTTACCTTCTCAGCACTCTCTTAAAAACTTTCTCCAATACCATGAACTGACTTGTCCAGCTGCAATTCATTTATTATTCTAAAGATAAGAAAGTTAACAAGTACATTTGTTGAACTTCCAACTTCATTTCTGGATGGATATTAGTGTTTAAATCAGATGCACTTGTGCAAACATTTGAACACTAGAAGTGAGGCAGTGGCATCTTCCAGCTCATTTGGGCTTTTCCGTCTCTCAAGCAAATTTGAAGACCCACAGGTTCTCATAGCAGCATCGGAGTATCCATTCTCGAGTTGCCTGGATGTTGAGAGGCAGGTGTAGTGGGCAGTGGCCAGATTCCTCTTTCTGGTATCTGGTCACCAGCTTTGTGAGTGAGAAATATCAACTGCTGTGTGATTTATCCTGACTCACTACATGATAGCTTGGGGCAGCATGCACTGCAACTCACTCAATCCAGTTGCCCTCTGATAGGTCTCCTTGCAGGCCAGGTCTCATGTGCTGGTAGCCATCCCTAAAAACCCAGGCTACTCTTCCAAAAATTGTAATGTCCCTAATTACCCTAAGTATTCTGTTTAAGGGACCTTCCTGGTGGCGTAGGGGTTGTGTCCATACCACCACCTTGAAGACCCACCACAATAGCCTGAATCCTATCCCACAGTCAGGGAGCTAACCCACATATGGCACAGCAGAACTCTCCTGTCTCTCCTGCTGCTCCCCTCAGCAGTGTATTTCAGTGGATCTGCTGTTCTGCTCCCCACACTGTCTCTGGTGAATCCTCTCACACCCTGTACCTCTGGTTTGCATGCCAGTTCTTCTACACAAAACTTAATAAAAAAATAAAGAATTCTGTTTAAAAGACCTGGTATGTTACCCTTGAACTGACTCATATTAAAAATCCCACTTTCTAACTTTTCAGAGCAACCTTCAAAATATCCTTTAACTTTCAGCTGAGAATTATCTCCTCAATATGGTTTCCATGAACACCCACTATGTAGGTATTTTATCATTTTCATAATTTATCACTATAAAAGGTGATTTTGTTATTTTTTGTTTATTTTTTTATTGTTTGTGTTTCTCCCTCTATTCCCGTAGAATATAAATTCCATGAGAACAGAGACTTTTCCTGTCTACTATCAGGTTCTCAGCTCCCAAACACAAGTAAACAAACAAACAAAACCCTACAATGTAATGAATAAACATTTGTTCATTAAGTGAATGAGTGAATGACATCTGTCATTTCTTGGTTAAAAAAAAGTTATTTCCAGGTTTATGGTAATATCAAGAATTTAAGGGTGAGGATCCTTGTAACGAACATCTAGTGCGAGTAAAATTACAGGCTAGCATTTTAGAAGTACAAATTTTGTGTAAATGAGCACTGGCATTTTTAATTATTTTTCCAAATTCCTTTCAAATATGTGATGCCAGTATATACTCCATAAGCTTGTGTATTAACAAAATTTACAATCATTTCCTACCTGAAAGATAAAACAGGTATTCATTGTAATATTATTTATATATATTTTTTTAATTTTAAGTGATGCTAAATATTTGTTTATGTTAATTAATATTTTATAGTTAGAGCTAATGTGCTTAATTAACTATTTTTGTATGAATTACTTGCTCATTAAGATACTTAATACTTTTTCACATTTTGATTTTTAAATGAATCTTTTGATTTTATTTTTAATAATATTTTTCTGCAGGTGCTATAATTTATTCATTCATTTATTTTTAGTAGTATAATGTATTTCTTTTCTTTTGTGACTTTTGGTTCAGTTTTCATTCCTCATACCAGACTTGTGCAGGATTTTATCATCTCTGTGTCAGAATTTTTGTTTATTTTATTTTTTTTTTTATTGTACAAATTTGAGACTTACGGCAGATGGGTAGAAAGATATAGCCATATGCTCTTGGGGATAATATTTTTGATTGCTGATGATTAAGAGAACCATTCTAGGATAAGCTCCAGATCATTAAATGATTTCCTATTCTTTCAATTTATCTCTCCTTTTGTTCTCCTTTCACCTTTATAATGTACATATTATTATTTGTCTATATCAAGTTTATTTGTAATAGAGAATCAAAATAACGGTGATATGAACAAAATAAAAATCTACAGGCAGTCAAGGGTTCTTCTCTGTGAAGTCTTTTGTCTAAGTTAATTTCTTTTTTTTTTTTAAAGATTTATTTATTTATACATACAAGCTGAGGTACAGGCAAGAGGCGTGGGGCGGCGAGAGGGTTCACCAGAGACAGAGTGGGGAGCAGAACAGGCAGATCAGAAATACACTGCTGAGGAGAGCAGTGGGCAAGGCAGGAGAGGTCTCTGCACCATGTGGGATTCTCCCCGGCTGGGGGTCGAACTCGCATCGCGCGCGGCCGACAGCTCCACAGCGCAGTGCTCAACTGCTGTGCCACCAGGGAGGCCCCTGTCTAAGTTAATTTCTAAGTTAATTTCTTTTTATATCAAAAGGTGATTTTTGGATTGTTCACATAGACCAAAACATAGAATGGAGAAAGGGATAATTAGGAAGGGACAAAGCTTTCAGGTAACTACTCTTTCTTATGGAACAGTCTGAAAGCTGTTGCAGAGCATTTCTGCTTTAGATGGCATTCAACAGAATTTAGTCATATATCCAGATTTGTAATACTAAGGATTATCTATTCTTGATGGCCATTTTACTTGCTATAAACAAAGAAGAGAAGAATAGTCAATTTTATCTAACAAAATTCACTATTTACTTTCTTTTTTTCTTTCTCCTTAACTCTTCTAGGATTTCTGACTCTTCCTTCCAATGTTGCAGGAGATATTGAGAACAGTGTATTTTGAAAAAATTCATGATATTGCATCAAAATTCATGTAAGTATATTACATCAGATTTGTGTATTGTCAACTCAGTGAAAGGGTCATCATCCATAAGATAATGGGAAACTTTGATTTTAAGTTTCAGTACATCTATCAAACATCTGTTTCCCAAGACAACTCCTGGATGCAATAAGTATGATTAATAATTAAAGAAAATTAATAAATTATTTAGAATTAAGCTAGATTATGATACAGTTCAAAATTGTAACAACTTAGAATTATAACTTCCATGAAACTTGATTAATTTTTATTTTATTGATAGCACTTGATACAGCTATAATTTATGTGCACTATTACATTCACTTTAAAAAATAATATGAAAAGTAAAGGCTAGTTATTTATCCTCAAATTAATATGTAAATTTTAAAATGAGAATGAATTAGAACTATTAAATATGTTTTCCTATGCTTGGAAATCACATAACTCTCACTTGCTTCACTTACGCTATTAATGGGAATATTTCACTCTAAATGCATGGATGTTTTCTTTCTAACCAATATGTTTTACATTCTTTCCAATAATAAAACTTTCGTTTCTGTGGTTTTTGATTCCCACTTTGGTATAATTCCCTCTAAACATTTTTGCTTATGCTAATATAAAAAGACTGTACAATTTGCTGTAATTCACATTTTTAATTTTATCAACTGAATGATGCAAATGTTTACAAATATTTTCACTTTGCTTTCTATAATTCTATAACTGTGCTCAATATTCACCTTAGCATTCTAATTAGAAGATTTTATTTCAGAAACTAACACTACCAGTCTAAAAACAATCACTATTCAATCGTTATTCTCCTTTCTCATTTGTTCAATTCACAAATAATTCACATGCTTGATGACATAAAATTATATCCTACAAACTTGTGTTCCTCAGAAGCTCAATTGGAGACAAGGAAAATGTCATTCCTAGTAAAAGTGTCCATTCAGTTTTGTTATTTGGTTAACAATTTGTTCATTATTAAGCTGAGCAATGAATCAGGGCTACCACATTGAAAAGAGGGAAAATCCATTTATATCATCTTAATTGACCTTGTCTGTTAAACATCTCTTAGGTGCAGAATGGCTAGACTGCTACTTGTTCACAGAGCTGTCAAGGAAACAAACAGGTTCTTCCTGGGGATCTATTAACAAAGCCTTTATCAGAATCTGGGACCTCTTTATTAATGGGAATGTCTGGGGAAAATTATCAAAAGGCCCAACTGCCTCAATGCAACTTCCTTATTTTTACTTCATATAATTTTTAAGGATTTTTGATTAATTCTTGCTATCTTTTCATGTCTAATTTAACTAATTTACCATGCCTCAGTTACGAAGATTTGTTGGTAATAGGATAGCAATGATAAAGTCTGACATTCAAATTTGCATATTCCAGTGTCAGAGAATGCACAATTCAAGATTACAAATATTTGTCTTTGCAAAATGTTTTGTAAAACTGTAAGTTATAGAATAAACTTTAATTTGAAGCAGTAATGAAACTAATTAAAATTATCAGCCATTTAAATCAAATAAATTTTGATTCCACATATTACCTAATTAATTTTGACATACAATCTTTCCAAATAAGTTTGATCTGAGTTTTAGTCATACCCAAACTGTCACTAGACTACCAGAATTTGTCACTTACTCATTGTAAACCGTGCCCAACAAAAATAAATTGCTCTTATTTAAGTAAGGCAACAAATTATGATGGAAATAACTATGAATTTACATTGCAATAGATTTTAGCCTAACTGTCCCTTTGACCAACTGAATATGGTATTAAGTCAGTTACTTTAAGTTTCTTGGATCCATTTTGAACATCTATCAAAATGCTATTTTAAGGATTAAATATGTGGAAATGTATATGTTAACACAAGTACAGTGCTTGACACAGTACAGGCAAATCACCTCCTAAAATTTCATTCTTAATCTCTTAATCCCAATTTTCATAAAATTAATTTCATATTATGTTCTTTCTCCATTTAAAATATTTCTTTTTCTTGGAGATAGCCTCACTACCACAGACACTGTTTCCTTTGTAACATTATTTCTTCAGTTCTATCAAACTGCCAGCAGTGGTATAGTAAAAAGTGATAGGATCCCATAAATGCTTGCCTTTTTATTTTTCTTAAAAATGTAAATATAGTATAAAATGCACATATCAATGTTAATTAACAAGTTGGTTAAAGTATTTTATGTTAGAGGAAAAGCATTAAAATTTGATAATTACATAAAATATAAAAAGAAAATTGAAATTCTGAGCTCAAAAATAGTGGAAATGTGAATGTATTTTTCATATTTTTTACTTTTTTTTCCCTGATGCTCAGCATTACAGTTCATTAGCAAATCCTTCTGGTCAAAAAAAATATGTTAGATCTTTAAGTTTCATAGTATAATTGACTTATTTTAATTGTGAAGTCCTCACAATTGTGAAGTCAAATTTTTAATAATGTTTTCATTTTTATCAAGACATAAACACCAGAATTTGGTGAAGGAGAGTATAACTTGTTGCAGGGCAAGTAAGCTTTGTTTTATTCGAAGGTAATGTAGCCTCAAAGGTGACCAAGCAAAAAAAAAAATGTGACACCTATAGGTCTTTACAATATTCTCTAAACTTGCTTTTGCAAACAGTTTGCATTGTAATTCCCTTTACTTGGACAAATAAAATTCCATTATTCAAACTTGTGTCTCAGAGATCTAAAGGCTAAAGACTGCTATTTTATAAACAGGAAATCAGGTTGGAAAGTCAGGAAATATTTAAGGAACTGTGGAAGGAATGGCCACAGAGTGAAGGGGTGTGTGGTAGTTGACGTGCAAGGACTGCTGTGGGTGCCAGTGGCCATTTGGGGAATGTGTGGTGAGGCATTCCCAACAGCTCATGGGTGAACTCTTGATGGAATCCATGATGCAATAGAATCTGTATCCCTTGCATCCCCTCCACATATCTTATCCTCCACTCTTTCAGCAACTTCCTGCCTCCACTCATGTAACTCAAGATTCAGTTCTCTGGATAAAGAGGGAGAGAAATGAGCCACTTTCATGGGTCCCCTCCAGCTGGGAAACTGCATGCTCACTTACAATCATCCCTTTCCCTCACAGAAGAAATCATTGCTCAAGAAAAGTCTCTCTTGATCCTAAACACTGCTGGCTTGGAGGAATACTAGGGTTCTAATTGAGTTGTTCCTCTTAGGCACTCCAAAGTATTCACACATATCATTTGCTCCAAAATAAATGGTGCATTAGAAATTCTCCTCTGATATCCTGTACTTCCACAGAAGTTCTTTCATCTGTGGATGATTGCCTATGACAGTGTATTCCAGGGTTTCCTAGATCACAACCAAGAGGGGATAGAGAGGTTCACAGCTACTGAAGGATCCACACCATACTCCAAGGTCTGTCTGCCTTTTTTCTGATAGAGTGGGTGGAAATCTCATTATCTCTCCTTTGACCTTTGGTGCTTGATCCCACAGCTCATTCTAAGGCATGTTTTTCTATGGATGGAAACCCAATTTTTGTTGTTGAAGCGGGGGGCATGGGTTTTTGAAGTGGGGAAGCAAAAACAAGGACAATTAATGTCCTATGCTATAATAGTACTGATTTCACTGAATGTTTTGCTTTTGACATTTAAGTAAAGTGACCAGAGAAAATACAAGACATCTTTTTTTTTTCTTCTAATAAACAATAATTTTTTCAGTATAGTTACATTCCACGTATTGCTTGAGAAATACCCATATCAAGAATTATCTGAAAGTCAAATTTAACTAGCTATCTTTTATTTTGCTTACAAACCTGCCATCCCTATATTTAAGTTCTTAATCCAGGTCTGGTTGTTTGTTTGTACATGCATGCACTATAAGGCAAAGTTCCACTCTCTATATTTTCTCATGTTTTATTTGTCACTATTTCTGTATCCTCTTGTATCTGTTATTTCAAATTTAAGTATATCTTAGTTCCTTATAATAGTTAAGATTACAGAGGTAAGTTGTCTAGACTGATAAAAAAAGTATTACCATCCACAAGTTTTGGTGCTGTCTATATTTGGTGCAAATGACTGTTTCAATTCTTTACATAAAGCTTGCATCTATAGTTGCAGAAATAGAGGCCTCCTTGGTAGCACAGGGGTTAAAATCTCAGTGCTATCAAGCTATGCCAGTCACTGCAGCATGAATTTGACCAGGGAGATAGCTCACATGGCAAGGCAGACCTCTCCTGTCTCCCCTGCTACTCCCCTTAGCAGTGTATTTCAGTCACTCTACCTGTTCTGCTCCCCACTCTGTCTCTGGTGAATCCTTTCACCCCCTCTCCTGTGGCCTACACCCCAGTTCTTGTATGCATAAATAAATAAAAATAAATCTTTAAAAAATAAATAAAGTTGCAGAAATAAAGAAAAGAAAGTGTAGTAAGTCCACATTAACAAACAAGCATTAGAATTGAAACACGTGATTTCTATTGACATCATGTTGTTAATAACATGGTCACATCTAAATAAAAAGAAGGCTGCAGAACTTGTACTTGTCTATCCATTCCTCATTGAACTTTATAATGTAGAAGGGAAAAATGACTTTTAGAGAAAGCTAGCAATCTCAGTCACAATATTATTTATATAGTCTCTTCTGTGACAGAAGGGAATACCTGTAAACCCATATTTCAGTTTAAATCTATTAACCAGGATTCAGGAAATAAATACATGTTCAACAACACCATAGCATTCACACCTTTTAACCTTTAGACAAGGAGGCATTTAATAAATACCTTACATCTGAAAGCTAATGGAGATAAGAAGAAATACCCATTCCTGGTCCTTGAAACCATATAAGCTTTATGATCCCTAGTACTGTTACCGAGTGCATTTTTATAATGTTTCCAGATCAGACACACTCCAACGGCAGCTGATAATTAGATTTCTAAATACTTTCATTCCGTCTCTTGCTGAGCTCTATCAGTCTCTCTTAACAATGTAAATTATTTGCAAAGCTTATATACCTAATCTCATTATATAAAAACTTCTTTAATCTTTATTATAACTGAAAACTTAGATGTTTATGAAAGCTCTCTCATAGGGTTTCAAACAAAATACAGCCCAGGCATAACTTATTTAACCATTTTCATTCTATTGCTAAAATCACTCCAAGTAATCAGTAAACAGAGAATAAAAATAACAATTAGAGTGTACACTTGATCTTAAACTTATATAAAGCAGTTATGGCCTCTACAGCTTCCTCTGTAAATACAACCTTTAAGAAAACATCATCAAGGGGCCTCCCTGGTGGCGCAGCGGTTGAGCGCTGCGCTGTGGAGCTGTCGGCAGCACGAGATGCGAGTTCGACGCCCGGCTGGGGAGAATCCCACATGGTGCTCAGACCTCTCCTGCCTCGCCCGCTGCTCCCCTCAGCAGTGTATTTCTGATCTGCCTGTTCTGCTCCCCACTCTGTCTCTGGTGAACCCTCTCGCCGCCCCATGCCTCTGGCCTGTACCCCAGCTTGTATGTATAAATAAATAAATCTTTATTAAAAAAAAAAAAGAAAACATCATCGACAAGGAAATGCCTTTTAGTTGAATTTTCATGACAAGGCCAGGATCCGTTGTCTTTGTAAGTGACTATCAGTAAAAGTAATTTGCCTCCACAGTAAGTCCTCCTGCATTCTGTCTATTATTTTTTATGGTAAGACTAGAGATGTCAAGAGCCTATCTTATATCACAGGGATTTTAAACCAATTACTAAACCCACACCTGAGAGGTGAGACATACGAAGGAGGAAAAGGAAAGAAGTCTAACGTTTTTTGGAAATTTCATTGGAAGTTTAGAGTGCAAATCCTAAACTGAGATAAAAGACTTTAGTTTGAAGGGAAAAAAGAAGAAACTTCTATCAAGATAAAATGAAGTGAGATTGAATGCCGATGTCAGTAAAAAGCCCATGCGAAGTTAAACAGAAACTATTAGTTAATTCCACTTGACACCTCCTATTTTATTTGTAAATAGAGTCAATGATGACTCAGCATGAAAATAAAGAAGCAGAGACAGGGCAAGACATGTTTGCAGTAGTCATTGTGTGAAATAAAGGAAAGAAATTGAATCATGCAAGATTGCTATATGGCATTAAGGGTCCAGCCAAGTTAAAGAACATAACATGGCTTGTGTAACCACAGTTATAGGATTGAGTGATTTTTCTCAGCCATAGTGTCAATGTGAGACAGGAAATTATAGGCAACAAAGAGATTGTGTTTTAGATTCCAGCCTATTCTGGGTTTAAATTTCTGCTCTTATCTTCTACATATATAAACTTAAGAAAGATACTTGACATGTCTACACTCTACTTCCATATCTACAGTAGTGGAACAAAAGCACCTACAATCCCAGAGTTATGGGAGGATTAAATGAAGGAATGTATATAAAGAATTTAGCAATGTGTTTGAAACAGAGTAAATACTTAAAGTCATAAGAGAAACAATGGTTGCTAATAATAATTTGTTTCAAATTGTGAATATTCAAGTCATGTATTAAAGTACAATAAAAATGGGAGCTAAACTAGTGGAAAAATGAAGTCATATAATTAATTTGAGATTAAAAATTTAGGGCCTAGAGGAACAGAGTAGTAGCAGTTTTTCAAACAATGAGGCCATAGGGGGCACCAGAGGTCTGATGTTAGTAACTAAATAAAGTGAGGGTCTATATTCAAAGGACTGTTTCCCTGATATCATGAAGAAATGCACAGATCATTTTCTTCTTAAATCCATTAACTCTGTAAATATGTTTTATGCAAGTGCTGCATATCAACTACAAGCATATTACTTATGTATTAAAAGCTAAAAAATAATATTATAGAATTTCCTTATTAGTTATCATTTCTTGGAATCTGAAACATCTCATTTTGCAGTTCAAATGAAAGTATTGGCGAAAGCTGATTTTATTATGTAATTTAATTTCAAGTAAAGTCATAAATATAACTTTAAAAACCATACTTTATATTTTAAAGAGCTGTTTATTTGGAAAGTATGAATACACAAGTAAAAATTGCATCTCACCATTTAAATTTTATATGTAGTAGGAAATGAGATATTCTATTTCTTACTCCTAACTCTTTTAATTTTTCATTGTAAAAGAAAACTGATATTCTTTGGTCTCCCATTTGTTTCCCTTCTCTCTCTCTGTCTCTATTTTTATTAAATTTTATTAAATTGTTTTATTCTAGAATCATATTCTGCATTGGGGGTTGCAAACCTTCACCTGTATTCTAAACCTAGTTTTTATAAATGAAGTTTTATGGAGAAACACTCAACCTCATTTGTTTTCATATTGTCTATGGTTACATTCATGATGCAATTACAGGGGTGAGTAGCTACAACTGCCCATAAACTGTAAAACCTAAAACATATACTGCATGGTCCTTTACAGAAAATACTTGCTGACCCTGATTTACTTAATTACCTGTTGTCTATATTTTCATTAGCACTCTATCATGGATGTCATTCTAGGTCAGTGTTGTAGACAATCCTATTAATTTATTTCAGATTATATTCTGAATTGATATACATTGGTCATCACTAATGGAAATGTATATCTTTTCTAGTTTTTAAGATATACCAAAATTTCACTTATTAAGTAGTTATTAATAGTTGCCATTGTATAATATATATCTTTTAGAATGTTATAGTAAAGTAACAGCAATCTCTAACATATTCACAGGTACTAAGTTTCATAAGAATTTTGAATTCATTAAAAATGAAAACTACAAGGCATGCGAAAAATTTAAATGAGTAAATATAATATTATGTAAATGACTGTTAAGGGAACGAAATTAAAGTTAAATAATGATCCTAAATTTGAAATTTCATTCTATAGATATGCCAGAATTATTGATTGCTAGTTGCTACTCAACTGAATCCCCCCCATTTTATTCTTCATAATAAAACTCCTATTTAGCCATGCCTCAGTTAAATATATTTAGATCTCAGTATCCAATGCAGCTAAGAGTAGCCTTGTAATATTTATCTTTCCAAGTATTCAAGGAAAGATATGCAAACATGACTCTTATAGGTTTAATGACCTTTCTACAATTTTGATTTGAGTAGTATTATGTCAAAAGTTTATGTCCTAATGTAAGGTAAGGTGGAAAGTTGTGTACTCTGATGGCATACTGTGCTAAAATACTGTTACAGAGGTATCTCCACAAAAGGGGAAAGAGCATTACAGTGTAGGGAATGGGCACCATTTTCCCTGCCAGAACTTGCATGCAACCACTTTGGGTTACAAGTCACAGTGTGCCATGTAGGGGGGCTACTGGGAGATAGATGCAGAACCGAGCTGTCCATAAACATGGAAGATAGGTGAGTGTCTTGTCCTGTTGCTTCTGAGGCCGAACTTGCACCATGAGGTAGTAAACTTGGGGGAGATGTGTGGAAGACAGGTAGAGAAACAAATATGGCTGAGAGACACATGGGGTTGAAGCTGACAATAGCAGCTGTTACCTTGATTTGTATTTTTGTCTCTCCCCTTTTGCACCATACTTGTCTGTTGCTTTTGCCCCCTTTTTTTTTTAAGATTTATTTATGCATACAACCTGGGGTACAGTCCAGAGGCATGGGGCGGCGAGAGGGTTCACCAGAGACAGAGTGGGGAGCAGAACAGGCAGAGTGACAGAAATACACTGCTGAAGGGAGCTGCGGTCGAGGCAGGAGAGGTCTGCTGCACCACCGGGAAGGCCCTATCTTTTGTCCCCTTCTTGTTGTTCCCTTCCAGAAGATAACTTAGACTTAAGTTAGCTTAAGTCTAGACTTAACTCAGCTTTTGGGCTGATCATATTGGCTGGGCATTTGCCCATGAAGGGATGGGTAATTTTTGTTGCTGTTGCAGGAAATGTCTTAATAGCAATATTCCCGTTTCTCTTTCTTGTTTGTGCACACTAATTCTGTTAAAGATCTTTCACACTAAGAGTCTGCTTGTCCTAGTGCATGCATGACAGAGCCCCTTTTGAGTGTGCAAGTTTGGGGGTACCTATTTACCCCTTTGTTGCTCGCTAACGACACTTTCTTGAATTGTCTTGTCCTATCTTAGGGAAACCCAACATGCCTCCTGTTTTTCTCCTTTATTTGCAAACTAATGCAATACTTGTAACATCCCTAAAGCCAGATATATGAGTTTCTTCCCTCACATCAAACAATGCTGTGACACGGATGGAGGTTCTGCAATTTGGCTTAATTCTGACTCTATCTACCTGGAGACAGCATTACATTCCATGGTTGAAGAACTCAGTCCCTGACTTCAGATGCTAACAGCTATCCATGTGTCTCCAGGTTACCCACAAATTACAATTAACTTGGATACAATTGAGAATTCCCATAACCACCTTCTAGATTTGATTAATTTGCTAGAGCAGTTTATGGAACTCAGAAAGACACTATTACATTTACCATTTAAATAAAGGATATAATAAAAGAAAAAAAGATGAACAACCTGAAATAAGATACATTGGGCCAGATCTAAGAGAGTCCCAACACAGGGATTTCTATCCCTGTGGAGTTGAGGTGCATCATCCTCCTGGGAGGTGGATGTGTCTACCAATTTGGAATCTCATAGACCTTCATACTATTGGGACTTTTATGGAGACTTTATTGAGTTGGTACCGGGTAGGAAAAATAATAATCTTCCTACCATTCCAGGTTCTTAACTGACACACTCTCTATGTTAAAATGGGGAGGGGAGGATAAGGGCACAAAATGGAAGAGAGGAGAATACAGGGGACCATGGTGGTGGATCACGGGTGAATTGGTGGTGGGCTGCCCAAGGGGAATACAAAATATAAAAGACATAAATAACAATAAAAAAATCTTTAAAAAAAATACACTTAAGAGGAGAAAACAAACAAAAAATTAATACTTCCTGTATACATGAGAAACCCAGAAAAACTTAATAACTCTCTTAAATAGTCCAAGTCACCACCTAAAATAGCATCTACAGCTAAAGACAAAATATGCTCAGGAAAGGTGAAAGTTAGTTAAGGGAGATTACCATGAAAAACACAGTAAACAAGGATATGGTCTGTTATGGAGATAGAAGCCCTCGTCTTTTCCACTGATAAAGATTTGGTAGAGTTTTAGTATCATCCTTCTTTTCCTGGCTCATAGAAGGAGACACCCTTAAAAATTGACATTTTCCTTATAAATAGAAAAGTCTTACAAAAGGGTAACTTCTACTCAGCTCAGAACTTCTGTGTCTCTCTTAAAAATAACTATCCTAAAATAATTCTTTTTTAAAAAAAGATTTATTTTTTATTTATGCATACAAGCTGGGGTAAGGCCAGAGGCATGGGGCGGCAAGAGGGTTCACAGGAGACAGAGCGGGGAGCAGAACAGGCAGATCGACGGAAATACAGTGCTGAAGGGAGCTGCGGGCGAGGCAGGAGAGGTCTGCTGCGCCGTGTGGGAAGCTTCCTGGCCGGGTGTTGAACTTGTGTTGCCACTGCTGACAGCTCCACAAGGAGGCCCCCTAAAATAATTCATATGTCAAAGAAACATCTATTCTGCTCCCCTGCATAGTCGTGATAGACCATTGAGTTCATTTTCAGCCCTTATCCCTTCTCAAGTTGAACTGAAAATCATGCCTTAGTCTGTCTAGTGACCAGCCCCAGTCAAGGATCCATCCAGGAGTCCACCAAGAATTGCCTCATTAGAACAAAAGACATTCCTAATGCCCATGAAATTCCAAGAGTTTTAGGAGTCCTTTGTCAGGAACTAAGGTCAAAGATCAAACATTATTATAGAACAAAAGATAGTGTTTTGGGAAAAGGTGGGTAAAGTGGAGATGAGACCAAAAGTGTATGTTTTCTATTACCTTACATATCTTTCTGTGGCATTGGCCAATTAAGACCCTATCTTTTTGAGCCACAGTAGAACTTGTTATTTGAACCAGAAATAGTACTAACAAGAAGCCATAATCTGTAATGTGCCCCAATTAGTTCCATTAGGCCAGTATTAACATTCTATGTGAGCACATTTTTCCCCTGGTGACTATAAGAAGCTTGAATACAGGAAGTTTTTACCAAGTAGGTATTTAAAACATATCCATAGCTTTAAATACTATTTACATTTCAACACTTCCAAAGTTTCTATTTCTAGACCAAAATTATCTTCCCAGATCAAGCCTTATGTAACCAACAGATTTTTTTTTTTTAATCTCCCCTTGGATGTCTGACACAAATTTCAAACTTAACACATTTGAAACTGAATGTTTAATCTTACCTGCAAATTTTTCTCTTCCTTCATTCTTCAAAATCTCCACCCAGTGTGTTACTCAGACAGAATCTTGGGTCATTTTTTATGCCTATCATTAGTGAATGCAGTATGCCATCAAGGTCTCTGTCTTCTACCTACAAAATTCTACTAGCCCCACCTTCCCACCAGTCTTAACACTGTAGAACCCAACATCATTTCTTACTGCTGTCTCTGCAATTATTTTCCCAGTTTAAACCCCAGTTTCCATCTCTCTTCTAGTTGATTTTCTATACCAATAATCATTTAAAAATATAAGTTGAATGTTAAGTTGAAAGGCTTTCTGTCAAACTACAAAAATATTATCTAAAAATGCCCTAAATGACCAGTGGATGACAACTACTCCAAACTCATCTTGCTATAATTCTCCTGCTTATGTATCATGCTCAAAAAGCATGTGTTCTTTCATTTCCGAAAGCATTCTAAATTTTTTTCTACCCATGAGACTCTCTGTCAGGGTATCATTTAAGAAGGTTAAAAACTGGGGTCTCCCTGGTGGTGCACAGGGTTAAGTCTCAGCACTATGAAGCTATCCACAGCCACTGCAGCACAAGTTTGATCCTGGCCAGGGAGATTACCACATGGAGCAGCAGATCTCTCTTGTCTCACCCGCTGCTCCCCTCAGCGGTGTATTTCAGTCAATACACCTGTTCTGTTCCCCACCCTGTCTCTGGTGAATCCTCTCACCACCCCCACCACACCTCTGGCCTACACATCAGCTCTTGTATTCATAAATAAATAAATCTTTAAAAAAAATAAGGTTAAAAACTAAGCCCCCATCCCTTACCCAGTAGGGTGATTTGGGAGGCTTGAATAGATAAAGAGAATTGATAAGGTTGCTATGAGAACCAGGTCTCAAGAATGATCACTTTGATCCTGAATTCAGACCAGGACACATACTATGTCAAATGTCTATGCCCAAGAACAGACATTCCAGCAAATAACTGGCCCAAACCAACTCCCACAGTACCAAAAAGCCCATGAAAACAAGTTATAACTGAGAGCCACAAATCCTTCTTTAGAGCAGATGACCTCTTCTGTCCTTTCTGCTGCTTCTCTTAGCAGTATGTTGCAATAAATCCACCTTTTCTGTTTCTCACTATGCCTCTGGTGAATTCTTTCACCCCCACATGTCTCCAGCCTCACCCCGACACTGGTTGATCACACTCTCTACATGCTGTCCTCCCACCCCCCACCTTGCTTCATTGGATTTCTCCCTGAATAACTGTTCCCTATAGGTCCTGGTTTTAACATAAGTCCTTTGAGATTCCCTCTCTGATATTCAATCTCAGTGAATAAGTCCTCCCTAATTTCTACTACTTAAGCAATTAGTCCCTTTAATAGATAACAGCACCATTACCTTTTCCTTAATGCATTTTATTAGCAAAGGCAGAAGTCATCTCTATTTAATTCACAACTTTATATTTGACTCTTAGGATAGTGTATGCCACATAGTAGGTGTTCAATAAGCATTTGAAAATGATGAATACTCGATAGAATGAGTTGGATTAAATGTATCGCCAATAGTTGCATTAAGGAATTTCAAAACTGAGAGAGCATAATGAATACCATGAAGTCATTTTTACGTCTCTAGAATATTTTGATACTATAGAATCTGGATCCTTAAAATTCAGGGAACTATGAAATTCAATACCTGATTCTAACTGCTTTCTTTTGCTTTCTCACATACAAACAGGTACTCAATAGTCACTACCTGAGGGGCATAGTAGCAATTTGTAAATCTCCCCTGGTTAATTGTGAACACTATAGTCTTTAATAGTCAGCTTTCAAGTTCATGGATATTGGTAACCAGAAGAAATGAGTTTAGGAGCATGACTGAATAATTGAAGATACAGTAATTGTCCTGAAACTTGCTAGCAAAATAGCACATATTAAGTCTTCCTAAACAGACCTTTATCAAATGATAAAAATCATGCAGCTAGCATGAAACACACCTCATATTTTCTAATTTCATAAATTTATCGGGATTGGTTCACCCAATGACACAGAACAGGCAAAGAGACAAAAGGAATAGAATATATATTAAGCTATCACTTAAAACATATTCATTTTGACAGAGTGAATCTTATTATATACTTGTCTGAATTACTGAAACAATGAGCTTTTGCTTTATTTTCATATATATATGGCAAATATTCCTTCTTGTATAGTTCATCTTCAATTTATTGAATATCATTGATGAATGTGAAACTCGGTGTGATCTAGGTAAAATGTTTGTTGGATTAATTAATCTATCTACTTCAGCGTTTGGGGTTGTGTTATAACCTTCATGGTTTCATATTTTGTTGGCTTTCATTAAAGAAGATAGGCTCAATAACCTTAATAGGACTATTATTCTTATTTGTATTTTTTGCTTCTTTTAATTGCAGTTTCTATACATTGTGTTTCCTTATGCCATTAGTAAAATATAGTCATATGTACTGAGATAATGTGTCAAAAGTCTATAGAATTACTTCAGTTGGAATGTTGACTGCAGTAACACTTTCTAAAAAAATGTTGTGGGGTTGTCCTCCCCTCAAGAGTAAGATAGGCTTTTCTTAATATTCTCATAATAGGCCTCCTCTAGTTAAGTGTCACTTGGTATGAGGAACTAAAGATAGTGGAGACCCTGTAAGTCTCAGGAAATCTGTTACCATTACTTAAAGAATACGGATTATATTACTTGAAGAGTAGTAACGGCCTTAGAGGCTAAAGAGAAGCTTCATTCTTGTCTCAGTTGTCTGCCTTTTTCCTAGAAGTAATCACTGCTCCTCTATTTTATGACCTAGAAAGATATAATTGTGTGTGTGTGTGTGGGGGGGCATCATTTAGGGCTAGGTTTATCAATGAACATGACCTATCTGAAAAGCTCATCTTTACACTTGAGGAAATATAAGGTAGTCCAGTCCTTGTCTTGTGAAGTCCCACCTTTCTCATTGACCCTCTAGGTCCTTAAATACAGAATAAATATCTCCAGTGCACTCCATTCTTCTTTAGAATTTAAAACTAGGAACTCGCTGGTGGCACAGCGGTTAAGTAAGCACTGTGCTGTGGAGCTGTCAGCATCAGCGACGTGAGTTCAATGCCAGGCAGGGGAGATTCTCCCCTCAGCAGTGTATTTCCATTGATTTGCCTGTTCTGCTCCCCACTCTGTCTCTGGTGAACCCTTCTCGCCGCCCCATGCCTCTGGCCTGTACCCCAGCCTGTATGCATAAAGAATCTTTAAAAAAAAAAATTTAAAAATTGTGAAAGTGTAACTACTACAGGTAAAAGCCATTTCAATTTCTTAGTCTTACAGCATAGGATATATGACATCCACTATTCTAGGTCTCTGCTAAAACTTGAAATAGATTACAGTGATTTTGTACATAAGTAACTTTTTTTCAAATTTCTTTGGTTCTGAGAGTAATCTTCAGTTCAGTCAACCCCAAGTGGGTGCTCAACCTGGGCATAATTCACCAATCTCATAGTGGACTGGATTACTTTTTATTTTGGTTGCTGGGTTCTATACAGCACAAATTACTGTAAGGTAATTCTTCTTTGTTTATTTGATGCTTGTGCACTAGTTTGATCTTAATTTTAAATGCAGTTTAACATTTAGAAAACTAATTTCTAATCAATGCTTTAATTGATACTTTGTGAGGAATTTATTTGTACCCTGAAAGAAAATTTATCAAAAGGAGGATGCTCAAAAATGATCAAGTTTTTATTTAAATAAAAAAATTGGATTCATAAATTTGGGTATGAAGGTGATTTTTTTTTATGGCACATGTGCAAATTTCATCAAATTTCTGTATCAGTTTTTTGATAGCAGCCATCTTAAATTTGGTATGCTATACACATTTTTTGTTACGGTTATTATCCATCAAGTTTTTAAAGAAACAAAAAGAATCTGTAATGCACATAATTTTAAGCAACTTTAAGCCTTGTCATATGACCTGGAATTTTTGTCATTAGTCTGCTCTGCTTATCTCTGCAAGTATTATTGAAAAATATTATTGAAAAATATACCTTCTAAATGTGTGCCAAACTTTATTTAAACAATACCCTGTTAATGATGATTTGTGTAATTTTCTACAAATCACAATTTTGATATGAACATAATTGTATAAACAGCTTTACATATGTGAGATGCACTTGTAGTATTAGCTTCTAGTAAGAGGAGACAATATGTTTCTATTACTTATGCTATTGTCCTTTTAATTGGTTAAGAGAAGAAAATGTATTTATGGTTTATAATAGTGATATAGTACTAGTAATACTACTTTTATTCACAGTGTTTTATCCACAGTGGTTTGACGATGACGTGTGTACAGGTGGATATGTTTGTTTATCCTGTTTGTATTTCATGCCTACAGAGTTTGTAGATTCATATTTTTCATTAAATTTATCATCTTTGGAGTATTATTTCTTTAAATATGCTTTATTTTCTTAATCACCTTTTTTTCCAGAACTTCCATAAATGTGAAGGATATTTAATGTCGAAACTAATTTCCATTTGATTTTGACTGTGCTATTAAAGGAGGAGGTCAAGTCTTAAAAATTATTAGGTGTGAACCTCATTTGTTATATTATTTATAAAAGAGGTTATATAACCTAAAATATATTTCAGGTATTCAAAATTCTAGGAATATATTATTAGTATTTGTAATAACAAAAATATGGAAGCACCTTAAAGTGCCTATAAATAGAGCATAGGTTAAGTAGATTATGTTTTACCTATGTCTCGCATTTAAAAATTGAAAAAATTACGTGTCTTTGTGAAACAATTTCAAAGATGTATTGAGATTATATAGAAAGAACAGGATGTTCTTATTTGACGCACACACTAACACATGTAATTTGATCTGTTCTAAAATGATAAATAGAAAATTGTATCATTACCTTTCAGGTATAAAATTAGGTGGGGTGGTAAAATCAGAGTTGGGATTGCTTTGATTTTATTTTAAATGTATTATATGCATGGAAAATAAAATATGAAAGAAATAAAATGGAATCTATTTAAGCTGTAATGTGAGTAATTTTTGCTAAAAGAAGAAAATCTTCCTGTGTTATACCAGGATATGTTTAGTACCAAAGGAGGGTGTTAAATGTCATTCTCTGTGAATTTTACAATATTAACTGGATTCGAAATTGCCATTACCTCTTCACAACTACTTGGATTTTTGCCCCTGCTTCTATTTATGAACCTATAATCATTCATTATAAAACAGACTAAGTTATATTTTTAACCATAAATCAGATCATGCTTAATGCCTGTGGCTTAACATTGATTTCAGATTAACATGCATATTCCTTAGGATGATTTGTGTGTCCCCATATGACCTAACCTGTACTTAAGTCTCTAATTGCATATTTTAGGTGCACAAGCCTCCTTTTCTGTTCTTCGGATATAAGCCAGTTTTTTCATAAATATTGTATAGAAACCTATAATGTCCTACTTATAGTTTTATGTTAGATTATTTGTATCCTTCATACTTTAAATAAAATTTTGCATCTTTAAACTATCTCATTAAAATCACCCCATTTCTGACATCAACATTCTACCTTATTACCCCATTTAGTCTCTTTACTAGACTTTGCATAATTGTCCTTTACAAATAAATATGTTTACCATTCAATTCTTCCCTAGATACTAAGATCCATGAAGACAGGAACAGAGAATCTTGTTTACTAGTCTTCCCCTAGATCTTATAACACTGACTGGGAAATAATAAATTATCAATACCTATTAATTAACAAAATCATTAATTCTCCTTTTTTTTCAAGTTGTAATTGAAGAAATGACCTAGTTGAGAACAGGATTAATCCATCTCAGTGGTCATTTATTTTATCACACCACTATTCAACAAATATTTATAAAATGTTAAGTCTTAGCACCATTTAGTTCCTCATAGAACAACAGTTGACAGAAGGACCTAGTTCCTGATCTCATGGATTTTGTTTGCTAACAATTATAATATAAAGTTTCCTTTTATAAAAAGTTAGGAGAACATAATGGAGGGTCAGGTGAGAAGCATGCTTGAAAGTCTCCCCACCTTGGATGGTCATAGGCAGCCCATTTTGTTTATTAGGAGAAAGATATTCTTTCATTTTTTTTCTCTGCAGCTCTGCAATATTTCTTAATAAAAAATATTTTCTTTCTTTTATTTCAAGAGGAGATATCTGTAGCATTATCATAAGAGGGAAATTGAACCAAGGGAATTTTTAAATGATTTAAAGTAATGATTTTTATTCATTTTACTGATTATCGACAGGCTTTCCAAAGGGAAAGAGTATAGGTCATCCTAATCCACCTGCTTCATGAGTAGAAAAGGAATATGGAGAGCTGGATCTGCTCTGAAGAGAGTGTGACTTTTCTGAACCTCAGCTGGGAACTAGAGAAGAATGAGCATCTACCCAAAATGATCACTAATTAAAGGAAAAAGACACAAATTATCATGGAAACTGGTATAGTATAAACTCAAAGTAACATTTAATTTCCAGCTAACACCCTCAAAACTTTTAAAATGCTTATTCCAGGTCTTGTATTATTCAACAATTTTCTAGCACCCATTAAATTAAAAAACAAACTTTACAAGTAGACATTTAAAGACATTCACATATGTATAGAGATATATTTTTGAACTTTCTCATTGTAATATGTTCTCAGTCACTGTATACTTTTGATTGTGAAGTCATTTATTTTACCAAACACGCACCCTATTATGCCTGAAAATAGTCCCACCTAGTTCATTACAACAGAATAGCTGAACTCCTTAACTATAGGATATATCTCCATTTTTAAATCTCTATGCCTCGCCTGTCATGCGAACTATTTTCTCTTTGGTTGTCAGATTTGTCGCCCAAATAGACTATCTAATGAGAACAGGAAATAATCTCATTTATTCTTTTCCAATATTTCATTTATTTTGTCTGTAAGATCTAGCAGAGATTCTGTTCATCTCTTCTCTTTTTATAATTTAGTTAGTCCCTCCAGGTTAAAGTAGCCTGTTAATTATTATTAATGAAATCATAGAAAGAGAAATATCAAACCTAGTGACAAGAGGGAGGATGCACCTGTCCTAGGGATGTCTGAGAATAGCCATCGTGGGCTTTCAACATGCGCTTATCTGCTTCCAGCCACAGAGCTGTTGATTCATTAGGGTTGTGGTGAAGGTCCAACACCTGCATTTTGTTTCATTTCTAAAGGTTATGCTGATGCACACTCCCAGTTGAGAAATTCATCTCTGCCCACCTTCCTCCCCTCTTTATAAATGCAGCTTACACTGAGAGGTAGTTTTTCCTAGAAAGAATTTGATAACAGAAGTAAAACTAAAGTGTTCTGTGACATTTTGCAATGATCTCTCTTCCCCTCTACTGCTATTGCTTCCAAGTAAAGGAAAATAACAGCGCTCCTGTTTTTTCCTATTTCCTTCTTATTTTGGTACTATCTTTGTTTTGTTTTTGTTTTTGCAGACACTGTCATTTTGGAAAAAAAAAAAACCTGCTGCTTTGAAGCTCTGGGACTGTCAAAATCATCAGGCAAACACAATGGTTCTGTGGCAAAAGTTTATCCTCAAGATGATGTTCTGATCTGCCTGAAGTACCATCACGCTTTTTCCCATGCATGTTGGGGCTCTACTAGTGTTTCCTCAATCCAAACTGATAAAAATAGGGAACCAAGCAAGACGACCTCAATGATGCACAGATAAAACATATTATATCTGTATGTACTAAATAGGTATTCAGCCCATGGGGAAAAGAAAATAGCATATTAAAACCCATAGTGTAGTTGGAATGAGTCCAGTCTCATTAGATGTTGCCACCTTTGATAAATTTTCTTCATTTGCTCAAATTATTGAAAATATAAATTTTGCCATAAACCCATTTTAGCAGAATCAGGGTAATATCTGCTTAATTAATAATGATTATAATACATTTCAAATATAGACTAATTTAAAAAATGTTTGAGAAATATTTATTTTCTTTTCAAATGGAAAATTATAGGAAATAATTCTAATCCCTGAAAATCCACATTGTAAGTGTAATTTTGGAAGAATCAGATATCTACAAATCTGATCTTAGCACCTCCAGAGGACCTTGCAGACTGAGGTAAGACACAATTTAAAGCACAGATCTTTAACCTTTTCACGAAAATCAGACTCTTCCTGTAAAGTTAACGGTGTCTAGAAGGAGACACCAACCCCAAATTCCAAATGAAAAAGTTTCAAGATATTTATAAGCTCTCATGCTTAAAGTTAAAATTCACCATGGATTCTTTAATAATTTTATCCAAAAATAGAAGGAAGTATTAATTTCATTATTACTAAATTATTATTAAACATGGGGCAATCAATGATTTAAATCAAGCTGGGCTAATTGAGAGTGAATTATCATCATCCTCTGTGAGAATATTGCTCATAAATTACCTCTGAAGTCCAAAGGATTATTATGCATTTATTCTTGTAAATTATAGCTCCATGGTAAACTGGATGAGATTTTAATATTTTAGCATTCATTAAGTTATGAAGGCTTAGAGCCAGCAGTGATCAGCAAGCCTCTTTTGTCCTCTAATGAGAATAATTCCGTTACAGTTAATTGCCATCATTATCATAAATTTATATAAATTCAGATTAACCTATAGAATAATAGTTAATATTTATCCTAAGCATATTTTATTTTGGAATTAAGGGATATAGGTCTAGTTTTTACTCTTGAACACTTAATAAAAGAACTTTAACATGTGTAATGTGGGTAATCATTTTATTTTATACTTAGCATGCAAACTATACAATTAAAAGCTAACTTACGCTTATAGGAGCTAATTATACTCTGTATGATTATGTGTTTATTCATGTTTTTATAGCCAGTGATAAGCTATGCTGAATAACTGAAATATCTGGGTAGCAGGCAGCTTCTATAGAAGTACACAGTCTTTATGAGGATACAGTAGAACAATAAATAAAAATCAGGACAGTGTTGTCCAAAAATAAGATGAAATAGCTGATATTCTAATATGCAAATACCTACTATAATAATGGAATAACAAAATCCAAGGAAATCATAGGGAAATCAGGTTGAGTTTGACGATCCTACTGAATCATCTGGAAAGTGAATCAGATTATTTTAACCTACTAATAAGTTGTGTTTAAGGAAATTCATAATGTGAGGTAAGCTCTTCCCCTCTTATTGGTTAAATGAGAAATGTGTAAATTAGGGGCATAAATTCAAATATTATTTTCACTGGAGATTTTGGTGGTCTTACTGTATCAATATGTGTCTGAATTATGATATTGTAGCCTGTCAATGTATTAAGAAACCTGATGATTTTTTATATTGCTATGAGTAAATGGATTACTAAGATGACTCAATTCTATCAGATTGGGCCAAAAATGACTCCCCAAACCCCAAACTGCTTTTAATTTTTAACAAAGACGAAGATTACCCTGATATTTTTTGCATAACTTTTTACATTTTTTTAAATATATGTTTATTATTATTTGTATCTTTTACATTATAGTGTATTTCCCGTGGGTTGCCCACCACCGATTCACCCGTGAACCATCACCACAGTCCCTTGTGCTCCCCTTTCCCTCATTTTGAACCCTTATCCTCCCTCTCCCTCACTGAATATCTCTCTCTAATTTGGTTCCCTAAATTCCTGTAATAAGTGAAACCATTCAATAGTTTTCTCTTTCTTTCTGGTTTATTTCACTAAGCATGATCCCTTCTAACTCCATCCATGTTGCTGCAAATTGCATGTGTTTAACTTTTTTGAATGCTGAATAGTATTCCATTGTGTATATGTACCACATCTTCTTGATCTAATTCTCTATTTTGGGGCATCTTTTTTTTTTCCATTCCTTAGCTATTGTAAACAGTGCTGCAGTAAACATACGGGTGCATGCATCCTTTTAGATTAGTGTTTTTGTGTCCTTTGGGTAGATTCCCAAAATTGGTATTGCCAGATCATACGGAAGCTCCATTTTTAGCAGTTTGATGAACTGCTATACAGCTTTCCATAGTGGTTGGACCAATTTGTATTCCCACCAGCAGTGTAGAAGAGTTCCTTTTACTCCACCTCCTTGCCAGCATTTGTTGTTGCCTGTTTTTGGTTTGTTTGTTTGTTTGTTTTGTTTTTAAAGATTGATTTATTTATACATACAAGCTGGGGTATAAGCCAGAGCCATGGGGCAGAGAGAGGGTTCACCAGAGACAGAGCGGGGAGCAGAACAGGCGGATCAGAAATACACTGCTGAGGGGAGCAGCGGGCGAGGCAGGAGAGGTCTGCTGCACCATGTTTGAGTCTCCCCAGCTGGACATTGAACTCGCATCGTGCGCTTCCTAGGGCTCCACAGCGCAGTGCTCAACCGCTGCGCCACCAGGGAGGCCCTATTGCCTGTTTTTTAAATGTGCGCCATTCTCCCTGGCGTGAGGTGGTATCTCATTGTGGTTTTGATTTGCATTTCCCTGCTTATAAGTGATTTTGAGCATTTTTTCATATACCTGTTGGCCGTTTGCTTTTCTTCTTTGGAGAACTCTCCTTTTAGCTCTTCTGCCCATTTTTTGACTGGATTGTTGACTTTGATTTTGTTGAGTTGTGTGAGCTCTTTGTAGATTTTTGTTATCTGTCCTTTATCGGTTGTATTGTGTGCAAAGATTTTCTCCCAATTAGTAGGGTGCCTGTTTGTTTTGGTTAATGCATAACTTTTTATTTACAGAATATTTATTCTGTATAAACTTAGAAAGACAGTGACAAAATTAGATGCAAACAATTGTGATGTTCTTTTTAAATATACCTAGTACATTTAGCCACGATCCTGTAGAAACAACTCGACATGGGAAAGGTCCTTTTTAAATATATAGTAGGTATTCGCTTCATTCTCATGAGAACTCTGGAAGTAAGAATAGGATAATGATTATTTTAGAAGATAAATCAGACTAAGATAATTTGAAATTGAAAAGATTTTGAATATTTTTTTTTTGCCTCAAATGTGTATATTCCCCTCTCGTAATAGAACCATCTCCATTCTAACAATGAAAGTAGTTGTTTGCTTCTATTTCACAGTAAAAACTAATCACTATTTTTTGTATTTCCATTGAGAGTTGAACTGTTCTACTATATGATAGCTCTCTGTCAGAAAGAAAATTATCAAGTGAGCCAGAAATGGCAGTGATATTTTGAAAAAGACCGTCTAGTCTATTCTTCTTGATGTGTATCTTTTTTTTGTCCTTACAAGATTTTGTCTTAAAATAAATTTAAAATGTGGAAAATAACCTATATCAATTTCTACAGAAAGAAAAATTCCAAATCATATTATAATTGAATTCCATGACTTTTTATATACGTTTTACTCCTACTCTATTTTCTCATTAATATGATCTGGGGTATAATTAAATTTTTCTTTGTTTTTTGTTTTTATTACTGAAGAAAAAAATATAATGAAAATTGATTGTCGTCTATTCTGCAAGTCATGCATCCACTCATTTGACAACTGACTACATACTAGTCACCTGTTATTGGGCAGATATTTTAAAAAACAGTGGATAAGAAGATTGACCTTGTTTTCTGCCCTTAGTGAAAGCTTATTCTGGGAGAGATTAGTTATAATTAGTTGGTTTTTCTTTGCAATTGTTCTTTAAATGTATGTGTATAATATGCACCATATAATGATATATATAATACATATATAATATACATATACATTTAAAATAAATATATGGGCATAAATTAAGATCTCAATAGTGAATAGACATTACCTATGTAAAGGTAAATGGGGGGAATATGTACTGGAGTGACTGGTAGGACCTTGCAGATTTCAAAGATCTTAAAGATGTGCCATGGGGCACAGAAAGAATGAAGCAAAATATCCCAGACTAGGAATGTAGCAATGGCTAGAGAAGATAGAGCTTTGTGATCATAGTGAGGACTTGACACTTTATTCTAATAGCAAGAAAAAGTAATTGCAGAGTTTTGATAACATTTTCAGTTAACATTTATTGGAGACACACGGAGTAGGAAGAAAAGACAACTGACATAGATCTTTAGAGATGCTGGTGACTTGGAGTGTGGTGGAAACATAAAACTGGAGCACATATTGAAAATTTAAAATGTAAATAGTACATAGAATAGATAAAATTTAATTATCTTGTGACGTGTATGAGGGTTTGTGGAATTTATCCATTTGTTTAGCATAACTGAAAGATTAAAATGCAAATATTTGATATAAAATTCTAAGGGTGTGTGTGCATGTGTGTGTATACCATGAAAGTCATTGACCATTGGGAACACATTATTGTATTGTTTGTTGATGTGTATATGTTACACATAGAGGCACCAGGGTCAGACATTTTGGGTTTAAATATAATAGCTATTGACCTAAGGAATAAAATTTGAAATTTCTTTCATAGTTTCTTCTGTAAAATGGCTTAATAATAATGCCTAGGTCATTTTGAGAAGGTGGAAATATTAAGTAAGTAACTTAACTACTGACCTTACTACTATTTGGTAGGGTCATATTCTTTTTTTTTTTTTTTAAAGATTTATTTATTTATGCACACGAGTTGGGGTACAGGCCAGAGGCATGGGGTGGCGAGAGGGTTCACCAGAGACAGAGTGGGGAGCAGAACAGGCAGATCGACAGAAATACACCACTGAGGGGAGCAGCGGGCGAGGCAGGAGAGGTCTGCCACGACATGTGGGAATCTCCCTGGCCAGGCATTGAACTCACGTTGCCACTGCCGACAGCTCCACAGTGCAGCGCTTAACCGCTGCACCACCAGGGAGGCCCGTAGGGTCATATTCTTTTCTGCACAGCATTTTATCTTATGCATTATTTCAAAAATAGCATTTTAAAGGAAACACTTATGCTTATAACTCTCCATTTATTCATTTATACTTTAATACTAGTTAAGTATAGTTAAGTTGTAAGTCATAAATCTAGAAGAGACTATGTTCCTAGTCATGCAAATAACAAGTAATTTTTATAGAATACAGAAAAGATATTATTATTAAAAGAGAAAAAAGTATGAATTTCAACCAGTTCTCTCCCAGAAGGGCATGGAATCACTCATGGAAGAAATTTGAGTTTTCAGGTAGTTTAGAAGACTTGTAACATTAAAGGAAAAATCAGATATGTAGATATAGTATTTCACATGGATAATTGCACATGTGCCACCTTGGAAGATAGTAAGGGTGTCTAAAGCATTTGATTTTGTAAAAATGTTTTATGCAACGGAGACATTTTGTGGTTAATAACCCAGTGGTTTGCTATTTATTATTATTATTAAGATGGTGAAAAAGAAAATATATCCTGCTCCATACAATGACAAAAGATTATTTAATAGGTCATGCTTCACAATAAAAGCAACCAGAAAGCATCTGACAGAATTTAGAAAAACATTTGAACCCAAATATGGGTTAATTAGGTAGAAGAAAGACAAATGAGACAGCCATTTGTTGTACCTTCCTTGCAACTTTGTTGAATTCCACTCTTCTTGGAGAGAGCAAGCATTTTTGAAATGCCTCTGAGAATTTGGAGTGTAGAGGTCTAATTAGAAGGGAAGGAGATGAAGTTGGGTAAAAGGAAGGCCTGGAGAGAGATAAGGCGAACAATTTCTTTATATTTTTATTGTAAGAGATTGAACTATTTGCTAAGAAGTATTTGCATGGAAGTATTTCCTCCTGGCCATGATTTAACAAATGGAAAACTTTCAACTTTGGCCACAACAGTATTTAAATCTCAGAGTCATTGGAGAGATGACTCTAAATGGAGAGATGAAGAGACATATCAAAAGAAATCAGAAGTTTTTTAAAATAAGTAGTATATTTCCTTTCCTGCAAGAAACATTCCCAAAACAGTTAAGATTTTAATTTTTTTTCCAAATGAAGACAGAATATTGTGCTTCTTTTTTTCTCTCTGATACACACTGTTTCTTGTTTGTGTGGATAAATACAATAGATACATAGATATCTAACTTTTCATTTAGACTTTAACCACTAAATATGTTATAGTGTCTATGTTGATGAAGAACCATTAAGTTTCTTAAATATATTCAGGTATATTAAGAAAAATAATCATATTCTTATCTACTATGGTTTTACTATTTTTTCCCAAGGTATTGCCATAGGTGTCTACTGAGAAAGAAAAACAACTTCCAGAAATATATATTGAGCCAAACTCTTATGTAACTACTTTCTTTATTCAGTTTAGCTAGTTTTTGCTTTTTTGTGCTGAACGGCTCCCTGGAGTCCCAGAAGATCAGAAGGAGCAGGCAGAAGCATGTAACTCAGTAGCTAGGAGTCCGATGCTGAGAGAATGTGAGTCCTTGTGCACACACACACAAAAGGTCCATGTAGAAAATAATAGGCTATGTTAGATAAACAAAATTAATGAAAATAAATTTATGTTTATAATCTAACAAATCCCCTAGGTGATATAAGGTATAGTATAAAAGTCTATGTTCTTTATCAAAATAATTAACTTCTATGTCTTTGAGTAAGGTGTGTTAGAGAGAAACTAATTATAAGAAAAATATGATAAAGGCAAGAGTTTGAGAAGTACACAAAACATAAGGACAGAATTATTTATATTGCTTATATATGACCTGGAAACTGATGTAGGATCATCTTCCCAAAAAATATTCAAACAGGCTTTATCCAAGATGTAACGAGCAGGCATTTTCTGATCCTGTCACCATGTTATGTGGAACTCAAGTCAATTGAGGCCTGTGAACTTTGGGAGAAACTATTACCATAACTTTAAGAATATAGATCACTTAGATCTAAAGACATCTCCAGAGATGAGCTTTTTTTTTTTTTAATCAGAAAAATCTATTTTGGGGTAGGACAAATGTCTAGATACACGGTTGTATTATATGTAGTCATCTTTTCTTTGTGTGAGATCCACCCCCTCCTCTCCTTTTTTTTAAATTTATTTATTTATTCATGCAAGCTAGGGTACAGGCCAGAGGCATGGGATGGTGAGAGGGTTCACCAGAGAAGAGTGGGGAGCAGAACAGTTAGATGGACAGAAATACACAGCTGAGGGGAGCAGCGGGTAAGACGGTAGAGATCTGCTGTGCCATGTGGGAATCTCCCTGGCAGGGCGTCGAACTTGCATTGCTGCTGCGGACAGCTCCACAGCACAGCACTTAACTGCTATGCCACCAGGGAGGCCCTCCTTTTCTTTCTTTTTTTTTTTTTTAAGCCTTTTTTTTTTTTCTTTTTACATAAAACTGTGTTGTAGGCTAGAGGAACTACAGAGAACTGGGGTGCAGGTGGTGAGAGGATTCACCAGAGATAAAGTGGGGAGCAGAACAGACAGATCTACTGAAATACACTGCTGAGAGGAGCAGCAGACAAGACAGGAGAGGTCTGCTACTGCTAGATGTGGATTAGCCCTCTGGCCAGAGATCTTACTCAGGCTTTTGAGGTGATAGCACTGAAATTTAACCCATAAACCTCCAGGGAGCATCCCCACCTCCTTGGGGACTGAGCCCCCTGTCCCATTCTTTAGTACAGAATATCTCTTTAAATTTAGAATTTACAGTCATGTAAATTCCCCATGAGGATATTATTAAATTTGCTTTTTTCCCTAGTAATCCGTCAGATGTTCATTTGTTGGTTTGTTCAGTCTCAGAAGAACCCAGAGGGACAGGAATATTCCCCTATGGCCCGACAAAGGTCTTTATTGCTGAATTATAGAATGCAAGGAGAGCCAGGCTTCTATACAAATGTTAAGAATTTTGATCTTTATCCTAAAAGCTATATGAGAATATTGACAAAGTTAGCATGAGAGTGGTATAATTAGATTGAAGTTAGAAATTTACTATGGACATGATTTATGAATAAAGTGAATA
Organism: Scalopus aquaticus; assembly: GCA_004024925.1. NCBI lineage: Eukaryota > Metazoa > Chordata > Mammalia > Eulipotyphla > Talpidae > Scalopus > Scalopus aquaticus. The sequence continues at coordinate 62,615 of PVIJ01004145.1, read as the reverse complement.
AAGTTTTAACAGGAAGAAACAATTGAGGTCAAAGAAGATGAAGAATCTAGTACTTTCAGCAGAAAAACAATGGGAATTTGTTGCTGATCAGACGGGATGGGAGAGTGAGACTCCAAGGGTAGATTACAACTTTTTGGCCTTATGCGTATAATTGAGATGTAGATAGGTACATACCTGTATGAAGAAAGCATGCAGCTAGTTTGATAAAATATAATTATGAAAGAAAGAAATTTAAGTACATGTATCTGTTAGTAATAACTCTCAATAAAAAAAATGCCCCCTATTTACCCTTTTAAAAACACCCAATCAGTTGTGTGCCTTTTACTTTGACATAACAAATCATGAAATGGTTTCTACCCTCTGTCACCTTCCCCACCTCACTATTACTTGTCTCAAGGTCTTGGCAAACACAAATATTAGAGAGGACCACACCTACCTGAGAAGATGGCTTTGCCCTTGAAATTATTAGCATGCAAGTTTACTGCTTTCCCTGAGTTTATTCATTCTTTCAACTATGATCTGTTGAAGTTACTATGTATGGGGCACAGTTCTAGGAACTGAAGTAAGGTATTTAAATGAACAGACAATATTTTTGCACTGATTATAATTATATTCTATAGAGAACAGGACAAACAAAATATCAGAAAGAAACAAAAGGAAAATGACAGTATAGAAAAGGAAGATAAGAATTTGGGATTTTCTTTTCTTTTTTTTTTTATTTAATAGCATGGTCATGGAATGAATGTCTCACTACAAAGATGACAGGAAAATGAGACATAAAGGTGATACAACAACAGCCATGTTGTCCCACTTGGGAGAAGGGTATTTCAAACTGAGGACACGCCAAGAACAATGCCCATTCTCGTCAAGATCTTTCCAATTTCTTCTCACTCTCCAAAGTTACTCCTCACAATTTTAAGCATTGTTAAAAGAGCACCCTTGAGACTAAGTACCACAAACCTGTATTTTGTTTATTTCTATTTAGATAAATTCCTTTGAGATTTGGTGTCACAAAACAACAATAAATATTCTATATCTTTTACAGTGTCTGTATGATTAAGAAGAAATTTCATTAGGTGGTTCTGTCTCAGGTTCTCTCATGAGGCTACAGACAAGATTTGAGCTGGGGCTAGTAATATGAGGGCTTGACTAGGACTGGAGGGTCTGAATGCAAGATGACCATCACACATAGCTAGGAGTTGGTTACTAGAGATCTGTTTCTCTCAACAGGACATTTGAATGTTCTCCTGACATGGCACTCGGTCTCCCCCAAAATGAACAAGTTAATAAAGAGACAAGCTGAATTTGATTCACTTTTGGCTTAGTCTCAGAAGTTATTTAACATCACTTGTGACACATTTATTCTATTTGTTAGACACAGTAAGTTCAGGCTACATTTAGTTGGAAGGAAATAGGCTCCGTCTTTTATAGTGAGGAGTGTCAATAATTGTTATCTATATTTTTAAATCCTTGCAATGCGACAATAGCAGGGACAAAGTCTCAGGAGCAGGCAAATTAAAGCACAGTCCCCAAGCTGATAAAAATAACAACGAGACTGCGTAGACTGATTAGATTATTTGTCAGTGAGGGTGACAAATCCCTATTTGAAAATGATCTCTAACTCCATTCAGAAAACTCCTCAGTAACAAGCAATAAAATTAACAGCTTTGTGGATGCTCTACTATTGGGACAACATTCATTAGTAAACTGAAGAATGGTTCATGATGTTTTAATAAGGGTTTTATGCCCTAAGGTCTTATTTTCCTCATGGCTTCAGTTTTTTATTTGGCCCATGGAGTCATGTCAGAGATTGTGTACCTTAAATGCTATAAGTCACATCAATGTTGGTACAATTTTAAAGAGCTTAGATGTAGCTTTGGATGCAATAAAAATTGTCTTGTCATCAGCATTAGTGTATCTATACACAAGAGTTGGGGCAAAAATGCATCAAGGCAAAGAAATATATGATGATTTTTTTTTTTATTTTTTTAAATATTTATTTATTTATGCATACAAGCTAAGGTAGGCCAGAGATGTTGGTGGGGGGGCGGGGGAGAGGATTCACCAGAGACTGAGTGGGGAGCAGAACAGGCAGATCTACTGAAGTACACTGCTGAGGGGAGCATTATTCAACTAGGTTGTTTGCTTTGTTTTTGCTGAGTTGTGCAAGCTTTTTGTAGATCTTTCATATCAGTCTCTTATATGGTGTGCAAGCATTTCCTCCCATTCAGTAGGGTGAAGACTCATTTTTTAATGGTTCAATTTTGCCTCATGCTGAACTTTAAATTTTTTATAGCAACCTTAGTTTAAAATTAGCAATATTTATTGTTATGTTTGTATGTTTTGACATTTGTAATAAGGAAGGGAACCTATGTGATTAAAATAACCATAAATTTGAAAAAAATGATGAGATGATACGTGATTTTATACATGAGTTAGAACTCATAGAACTCTGCACTGAAAGTGGAAAATGTTTTAACACAATTAGCTTATACATCAATTAAAAAATAACTAAAGCAAAAAAAGAAGCAAACTAGATATTTTAGTATGTAATACCAAGTGGGCAATATATGTTTAATATATGATTCACTGTGTATCTTCATATGTGTTTATATGTGAGCATTTGCATCTTTTTTGCTGAATTTAAAAAATAACAATTACCCTCCAGATAGCTTGATATGGGCAATTTATGAAGGTCTAATCTGTACCCATGTAGTCTTCTACAGGCCTGGGTGAACTGGATGTTAAAGATATGTCAAATAAGGCATCTGGATTTCATCCCTCATCTTACATCAAGTAATCCATAAATGGACAATTATTCTTTCAAACTTCTACCTCCTTGACAACTGCAAGCTCTTTGAGGAAAAGGACCCTCTATCATCCCTTTTCTCCTAGGATCAATCACTATGCCTGTGAGTAGATTCTAAGTATATTTTTTATAAATAGACTTATGCACAAACAAAAGAAAAGGATACTCCATTGTAGAGAGTTTTTTGTCTTATAATTTGTAGTTTTTTCACATTAACCTCAATTTGCACTTACAAATTATTTTTATGGTACATTTACAATGTTAATTAATGGTTAGTATAGCATAGTGATTGCAAGAAATTGCTTTTAGAAATATATAAAATCAAGTTTATGTGCTAGATCTGCTAGAGATCTCTAAAAGATGGGCTACTTAGAATCTAAGACATTGGTTTCCCTATCTGTACAATGGAAATAATCACTGTGATAAAAGTTAAAGTATTAATAAATGTGAAGCCCCTGAGCATATTGCCAGGCACTTAGCAAATACTTGATTCAAGGCAGACATTATTATTTTTACAACTACCAGAGCCCATATGCTATATAATAAAAGGTTATAAAAAGAGTAATCAGCATATTTGATTTTTACTCCACATTTTTTTTCCTGTGGTGGCTTACATTTTCATTCCAATTCTTAACACAAAAGTTAATATTCACTTAAAGAAGAGTTATCAGCAATCTGGTGTTTGACATATAGATATTTTAACTGTGGTAATATCTACCATTTATTTCAATCGCTACATGTTTAAAATTAAATACATTTTGAATTAGATTTTCAAGCTTCAAGCTGGCATTAACTGCTAATCATTTCATTCATTTATTTAGATAGAATCTATTCATGAAAAGTGTAATTGAAATCCAAGTTGCTGATATATCTTTTTCTGTTAAAGAAAGGTGTACCGTGTTTTGTCTTTATCTCAGATGCCTTAAGAGAGAAAAATCCTGAGCAGAAGTCTGCGTGAGGTTGAGGCAGATGAGGAATGCGAGAGCAAGAGCATCTGGATAAAAGGTTCAGAGCATTTGACACTTTATTTGAATATGGAAATTAGACCTTTAACTTTATATGAAGCATTTAATATTCTCATACAACACACTTCATCTTGAGAAAAAGGAAATTCAAAATCTAGAGCATTGATTCTTAGTGTTGGCTGCATATTGGAATCATCTAGGAAACCTTAAAAGCCACGATTCTTGCATCTTATTTACAGACATTCTGATTTAATTTATGTGAATGTGGTCTGGGCATTGGGATTTTCATAATCCACTAAGTGATACTTACATGCATTAAAGGTTAAGAATCACCAATCTAAAAGGAAAGGGAGATTTCAAGTACATACTACAAACTGCTTCCCCAAAATTATTAGGAATAAGAAAGGAAGTTACAAAGTACAGTGATAACAAAATGAGTAGTACCAGGCCTCCCTGGTGGCGCAGCAGTTAAGTGCTGCGCTGTGGAGCTGTTGGCAGCAGCGACGCGAGTTCGACACTGGGCCGGGGACATTTCCACATGGCGCACCAGACCTCTCCTGCCTTGCCTGCTGCTCCCCTCAGCAATGTATTTCCGTCGATCTGCCTGTTCTGCTCCCCACTCTGTCTCTGGTGAACCCTCTCGCCACCCCACACCTCTGGCCTGTACCCCAGCTTGTATGAATAAATAAATAAATCTTTGAAAAAAAAATGAGTAGTACCATAGTTTACATATTGTAGCTCTCTGACCCAATTTTATCAGACATCATTTAATGGCAACTTTCTAAACAAGGTTATGATGAGTAGTTTATAAAAATCATGATGAGTGGGCCTCCCTGGTGGTGCAGCAGGTTAAGTGCAGCACTGTGGAGCTGTTGTCAGCCACTGTGGCATGAGTTCACTACCCGGCTAGGGAGATTCCCACATGGCGCAGAAGACCTCTCATGCGTCACCTGCTGCTCCCCTCAGCAGTGTATTTCAACTGATTGGCCTGTTCTGCTCCCCACTCTGTCTCTGGTGAATCCTCTCACCACCCCATTCCTCTGGCTTACACACCCCAGCTTGTAGGCATAAATAAATAAATCTTTAAAAAAAAAAATCACGTTACAAAATCAACTCTTTTCTAGAATATTTTAGCATCCACTATTACTAAGATTTGGACAATTTAATGAAAACTATCTGCCCTAAATAGTGAATACAAAGAAGAATTTATGATATCTGAATTTCAGTTCATCTCTACAACAAAATAGCATGGTCAATCTAACTTTCAACTATAAAAATTATAATATTCTTGATAATAAACTAAACATTATGGTTTAAAATAGATCTATTTATATTTTTTCAGATATCAGAATAAATGTCTATTTTATATGTGATAGTCATGGTTAATAGTTCTGAATATATGGGAAAACATTGCAATTCTGTGTCTCCACATACCTGATTCCTATGTTAAAGTTTATTACAAAGACACAAAGTGATATCTAGTGTGTCCTCAAAGCTTTCAGAGTGAAAAATATTCAGCTTTTCTGGTGCTCAACACACTGCCTAGTGATAATGATAATGATAAATTCCCATGCAGACTCCTTCAGGTGTTAGGAAAATGGTTCTCTTTAACTCATATTAGATACTCAAGTTTTACATTGGTTGGCTGTCTTTGAAAAATACCCCTTAGGAGCCAAAAATATCACTTACTTCACTTAAACAGCTATAGGTATTTTGCAAATATACCATGTCCAGGAACTACAAGTAATATAAAGTAAAATAAATAAATATGCTACCTAAAGATCTGGATTTTATGTTAGGAAGAGAAATACTAACATGACTTAAACTAGAGCCATATCTCAATTTTATGTACATCTGATTTTGTAACCACGATAAATTCTTTGAAAAATCTGTTTTCACACTACCAGCAAAATATATTCCAGACTGTGAGCTTGCCAACAAGAGTCTTTGGAAGTTTAGAGTAAATACGTGATGAATAAAATAAGTTGCTTGCAGAACAACACCAACATAAAATAAAGAACAGCCAAATAATTGCAATATGATCGATGTATCTAACAACTATTAGTTTGATTTTGTTATTTTTCTCTATGAAGTATAAATTGCATCAAGATCCTATATTGTTGTCAATTTTATAATCTATGTCCTTTCTTTTCCATTCCTGCTCCAGTATCCTTGGTTAAGATTCTTAACACTTCCACATTCAAAATTCTACCATAAAGATCTAGTATTCCTCCAGCCTCTCTATTCATATACTTCTTCTATACTACTGCCAGATTTTAAATCATTACATTATCCACTCATTTGTTTAAGTAAAAGTACTTTTATTGAATATTTACTAAATTTCAGGTACTACATGAAATACACAGAACAATGGTGAAAAGAAGATAGTTTTGCTACTTTTAAAGTCCTTATAGTTTCTACAGGAAAACCTGACTCAAAAAACCACATAATTTGAAAATTAATTTCTGAACTCTGTTTTTGCTCATGGGACCCATTTATTTTGATATTTCTCAGCTCTAGTTTTTCACTAGAAAATAGAAGCAATAATATCTTTCCAGTAGAAATAGAGGATTAAACAGATAATCATTGGAGACACTTGGCATGTAAAAGTACTTCAAAAAACAGCAGCTGATATCGATGTAAATCTTTAGATACTTTTCCACTGGATGAAAACATGCAAGATCAACTTGGACGCACCCTGCTTTTCACACAGTATCTCATTATTCCTCTTCAAATATTGTCAGTTTTCTCCTGTCATCGTAAATACGCTTTTATATTTTCTTTTTTTTTGGCCCTCATCTTAACCTACAACAGTTACCATCTTCTATGAGACTGTTCTTGATAATCTGATATAAACTGATCTTTCATTTACTTGAACTCCTATGTAATCATGTTCCTATTCCTGTCCCTTGCCAAATGATGAACTTTGTTAATGTCATGGTAGATTCTCCTTCACCAACTAAAAAGCATCCAGAAAACAGCTAAGCACCTCTCTGTATGTTTTCTACACACAGAAGGGATTTTTGAGGTATCCATTCCAAAATAAAATTATGATTAAAATGAAATGACTAAACTGTTAGAATCTGAAGTCACATGGTAAAGAGTGACAAGAAAAAGAACAAGCCTAAACATTCCCTTTTCCCCTCATTTCCTTGAATATAGCTATGTTCTTAAAGGCTTTTTGCCCATTTCCTTAGGGATAATTTTCACTTGGAGGATATTTCGGAATATCTACTATTAATTAAGAGAACGTAAAGACATGGCATTACCTGGCTTCTGATGTCTGAAAATACAGGTATTGACCGTGTATCCTCATTCATTTGAACCTCAATTCTCAGGAATATCGCAAATCTAACCCTCCCAATTTTGCATGCTGACAGGTTATCTTGGCACATTTTTGGCTTCTTTCTGTTACTGCAGTTTCCCAGTGATTTCAGCTTGACAAGAAAGGAATCATGTTTTAAAGAGCTCTTCTTTGTTTTCCAAAGTATTTTCCTAGTACAGTGTCTTGATTAGAGTACAACTCTCAAGACATCTGAACTGAATTATTTGAAAAATCATTAAGCACTCAGCTGAAACAAGACAATTTTATATTATAAAAGGTCATTAAATGAATTAAGTTAGGTATTTTTAGCATAACTAGTGTGTGCACATCCACAATATTTATAGCTAAGTTCTATCAAATGGAGATCATTTTCTGTTTAAATAAACCCTCTTTTTTGTGATATTACTTTCTATTCAGATTCCATACTCCTTTTGATTGATTTCTGAGTTATAGAGTTGTTTTCAGCTATTTAGGTTTTATAAAAAAGATACAAAGACTCAGGGCTTATAAACAACCGAAATGTATTTTCCATTTTTCTGGTGGATGGGAGGCCCTCATCCTCCAGGTGTTGGTGGATTTTGGTTTGTGGTAAGGCCCTGTGCCCTGGTTTATAGGCAGCAATTCTTTCTGCATGTTCAGGTGACTACAGAATGAGGGAAGTGGGGTCATTTTCATTATGGTACTGAGCCCATTAATAAGGCCTCAGCTTCATGACTTAATCATCTTCCAGAGGTCCTCCCTTTGACGATATTGGAGATTAGGATTCAATATATGAATTTGGAGAAACACAAACATTCAGTTTTACAGCAAAGACAATATCACTGGCTCCCTGTTAATTAAATATTAATAATGCTGCTATGTCAGTGAAGGGTACTAAATGGTTTAAGATTTTTTATTTTTAATCAGGATCTGGGTTGAGGAGAGGCATTCTAAATTTAAATGCAGAGACATTGGAAATACCAAACAAATAACCACTGTTATTTTTCACAAATGTGCTGGGTTGACAGGTTGTTTAATATAAACAGAATAATGTGTGTCCTGACATTTTCAAATTATCTGGGAACTTTTAGAACTGAATACTTCATCATGCCTTTAGTTCTTCATGTTTTGTTTTGTTTTGTTTTGTTTTTTCAGAAAATTCTTCCTGCCTGAAATAAATGTACTGCGTTAGATGTTCTCCTAAGAAGACCATAAATAAGTCTGATGTTTAAGGAAGCATTTCCAATGTTCAAATCAGGTAGAAATTTTAGGAAGACCTGAAAATACATATTTATACTTGATGCTATTTAACATTTATATGTATTAGATAAATGCTTTGATAAAGTGGGAATTTAATTTGGAGAGAATGGAAAAAAGTTTTATTTCCAACAACTAACTTGCTCCTTTCTAATGTTCAGTGTCGCAAAAGTATATGCATCTAATGTATAGCAGAGACCTACTTTAGGAAGTCACTTTAAAAAAGACAAAAAAGATCAATTTTTAAAAAGATGAATATAGTGTTTAGTTTGTTGTTTTAGAAAAGCATGCAATGCAGGTATCATTACTATTACATATAGTAATTGAATGTAAGTAGATACACACACATGCACAGAAACACACAAAGTTATTTTTAAATACTTGTTTCTTTCTCCCTGATAGTTTCTCATGGATTCAGCCATAGCATCTGCAACCATTATAGAATTAATTTCTCACCAATTAAGCTACATTACATTAGCTGGACAGCTGTTTAAGGATGATGAAAATAAGAAAATATACATGGCATCATCACAGCAGTGGCTGATATGTTTAATTCTCATGATATGAATAATTACCAGGTACTTACTGGAAATAGGTTTGGGACCACTAACTTTTTAGTCATCCTGAGCCATCAGTGCTAAAGGAAATATTAAAGGTGAACAAGGCAAAGTAAAATATTGAACTTTTTTTATCCCACTATTTCTGTCCCCCCAAAATATAACACAGCCTCCCTCGTGGTGCAGCAGTTAAGCGCTGCGCTGTGGAGCTGTCAGCAGCAGCGATGCCAGTTAGACGCCCGGCAAGGGAGATTCCCACATGGCGCGGCAGACCTCTCCTGCCTTGCCCACTGCTCCCCTCAGCAGTGTGTTTCCGTCAATCTGTCTGTTCTGCTCCCCACTCTGTCTCTGGTGAATCCTCTTGCCGCCCCACGCCTCTGGCCTGTACCCCAGCTTGTATGCATAAATAAAATCTTTAAAAAAAAATATGCCAGCCTTCATCTATTTTCACAAGGTAAAATATCAGATAATGCTGTACTTTTAAAATATAAGAGACCTAATTGATCAAGTTTTCTATTACCCTTTTTTACTTTACTGTGGAACCAATATAATACTGGGTTATTGGCTAATGTCACATTTTCAAGGTTTGCTCCCCCCGCTAGCCTCTGATTTCTATGGTCACCACCTCTCCCAACAGTGCATAACATAATACATTTAACATACAGCTTTTCATAAATATTTGTTGATTGACTTTATATTTGTATACAGTGGGAAAATATCTCATGTAGCAGAACTTCTATGAATTAACATTCCTGGAGTGAAGAAAAATTGGTTTCTCCAATACACAGTGTAAGACTCGTTCTGAGAAATGAACACATGAAGCTTCCATAAACATAGTAGCCCCAAAAGGAGAATAATAGAGGATGCCAGGAGGAATTGAGCTATATATAAAGAATCATGAAACATTGAACTCAGTATTAATTACAGTTCTTCTGTGCTTTATCCCCTCTTGAGTTGACTTTTTTATAGAAGTATTGAAATTCATCATGAATTTGATACCAAAGGGCTCTCTTCAAGAGATGGTTTCATTTTTCAGTTAACAGAATTGTCCTTAGTGATTAATGTGAGTCGATATTTTAAAATCTTAAAAAGCACACAACAAAAATTCTATGACAGTAATAAAAATGTATTACAGAATTATATAAATGAAATAAAAAATGCAGACCTAATATAATATATTTAGCAATTCATATTTGTTTAACTCTTAGGTAACTGTAATTATCGCTTCACTTATTATTCCTGACTAATAGAGATTGACCAGAAGCTGTCTGTAGGGACAAGATAGTAAGTATTTGAGTATTTGAGATATTTTAGTCACATATAGCCAAGGTCATATTCTTTGTTTTTGGTTTTGTTTTGTTTTTTAGCCCTTTAACAACATAAAATGACATTTATTGCTTAAAGACCTTAAAAATACAAGATTTGGTGTGTATTTGACTCTCAGGATATAGTTTGCCAAGTCCTGCATACTACATTACAAAGTACAGTGTGAAACTATTAAATATTTTAAGTCTTTTTGCGCCTCTCAGTGTACATGGGTGCCAGCCTCCCCAGTGATCCTTATGTATTTTGTTCTTTAGATATTTTACACCTACGTATATTCCCCTCCCTTGGAGTGTGAACTGAACTTAGTCACTCACTATTAATGAACAAATAAGGCATTAATGACAGTTTGTGACTAAGTACTGAGACATATTTTGCTATATTTCATCATCACTAGCTTTGCAGCAATAGATAACTAATAAGATCTCGTTCCAACATGTTCTTTTGTAAGAGCTTATCATTGGCTACCACAAAACTGCAGATAACTTCAGTCTTATTTAATATGTTAGTCAGGATTGTCTAGAGAAATAGAACCAATAGGATGGCTCTATATGGAAACATATTTCTTCAAGGAATTGGTCCACAAAATTGTGGAAGCTTGGTAATTCCAGAATCTAATGAGGAAGGTTTACAGTCTTGAGACTCAGGAAAGAGTTGCTGTCCCTCCTAGAGTTGCCTTTCTCAGAGATCAGACCTTAGTTCTACTAAAGCCTTTAATGGATTAACCTTCTTTAAATGGAGTTTATCGACATTATGGAAGGCAACCTGCTTTACTCAAAGTCCACTGATTTAGATGTAAATCTCTTTGAGGAACATCTTCAAAGAAACATGTAGAAGTTGTTTGACCAAATATCTAGGTACTGTTACCCATCAAGTTGATACCTAATGTTACATTTTCTTTATGTAAATGCTCAGATTTCTAGAAAAAATAGATTCCAGTAATTAAGTAAATGGCACATTTGCATAATTGTGAAAATTAAACAATATTTTGAAGCCATCAGTGATTTTTCTCACCATTTCAGGACACAAAGATATATGGTCCATGGAAATCATGATATACGATTTTGTATATGTAATTGTATATAACTATAGAAACATCAACCAACTTGTGAAAAGCAATTTAAAACTTCAGCCCATCAACCATCTTTTCCTGCATGTGTTTAGGTTGCATTTAGTTAAGAAAAAATTTAGATAATTGAACTTTTCATTTACGTGCTATGCTAATATGTAATAGATGATGAACTTATAAATGAGTGGGTCACAATAATGAAAATTGTGGTCTGCAGAACAGTGGCTCCTTAAACATGTCTGTTCCCAAGCCCTGGAACCTGAAAATATGTTCCCTTATAAGGCAAAAAAAATTTTGGAATTGTGACTAAGGTAAGGATTTTGAAACCAGGAAACTATATTGGATTATCCAGGTAGGATCAACGTAAACACAAAAGCACTTGTAAGAGGAGAGAAGAGGGTTAAAATCAGAAAGCATGTAACAATGGAAACTGATGAGAGAGAGCAAGAGAGAGTTTGAAGATGTTATATAATTTCTCATTTTGAAGGTAGAGGAAGCCAAGGGACAAAGAATGTAGATTGCCTCTAGAATATGAAAAGGAGGGAAGCATATTCTTCACTGAGTGTCCAGGAGGAACACACCAAGTTGACGAGTTGATTTTAGAACTTCTAATCTCCAGCATGGTAAGATAAATGTATGGTATTCATACCACAAATTTATGTAATTTATTATGGCATCCATAGGAAATTTATACATAAATAAATCCCCACGGATTTAGAGAGTTGTGACTGTAATCATTTTTGAGAAATGATGTTCTGTGAATTTCAAAGTTCATTTTAGCCATGGTAGAATGTAAGAATGAATACAAGATCCAGGAGATAGGAAAGATGTCATATATTTTGTTTCCCATTGTATGCCCTGGGCATAGTACATTAATGCATAGTACATTAATTTATAAGAAATATGCATAAGGGTGCTCTAGTAATAGATACTTGTGATGTTTCATTAGTAAATCCAATATCTTTGTGTTAATGACCTCTAAATGTATAAAGATTTATTCTCCTAAATCAATAGTTTTCTTTTTTATCTTACCACCTTTTTAGTAAGTACATGAGATAAATTAGTACAGTGATCATGTTTGACTTATTGCTTCTCCATTATCAAAGTCTGACACTGACATGGTGTAGTATTTCTATTGTCATCAAGTGATGATAATTTACCATATCTGGATTATTTTATAGTGCTATTCAACAGAATGATCTCAACAGATAAAAATCAATTTTAAGGCACCAAAATATAAAGAAGACCCACAAATTTTGCCTTTAAAGATAATAAACCAAGGAACATCTATACATGTTACAGAAAGATGAAATAGAAGTTCTAATTCAAAATAATTTTTCAATTTTTAAGTAAAACACTTTGAGGAATCAAAAAAGCAGACTAAATGAAGAGTCACCAAGTCATTGCTAAATTAGCAATTACAAATTAGTCATTTTTTATAAATAATGCTTTGACTTTAAATACATATGTTGGCTTCAAGAAAAAAATAGTATATTTATTGAAATTTACTCACTAGTTAATTGAAATAGCGAATGTTTACCCTGCATCAACTCATGACGGTGTCACAGCTTAATAGATGAAGATTTATAGAATGTCACAATGATTGCAGCTGCACTATTTTGGTGGTCCAGGAAGTGTGTTTGGCTAGGCAAACACACTGCATCTGCATGCTTGATGTTAACACTCAGGCCTTTTATAGCTCTAATAAAGTTGACAATTTATGCAGAGACATGCCAGAATGTAGAGCCAAGCAAGAAGAAATCACTGAGGTTGAGGGGCACGAATTTACACTGCCTGCCAGAAACATGTGCAGCTGTATTGGAAACAGGAAGTTGGTTCTATTGACACACCTGCCACAGATGCCTGGCTTGCAAAGATTTTCTCTGCTTTCCTCCAGTGGGTACATGCAGCATTTAGTTCATTATTGCTTGCACATGTCAAAAGTGTGAACTTCAGAGTCAGGATTGTGTTATTTATTAACTCAATGGATACAGCAAAAGTTGCCCACTTGAAATTAAATTATTTTAACCCCCTCCTTTTTTAAATGTAGGAAAACAATATGTGTCTTTCTTTTTCTCGATCTTACTTTTTCAGTCAAGTGATCTTTCTGGTGGGTAAGCTCTTCAAATGTCAAGGTAGTTACCACTTCTCTCTTTAAGTGTCCAGATCCATCCTCCCTTCTGAATCTTTTGCTTTTGCTAACTTTTAAAGTGTTAGTCTGCATTATTGCATTCATATTTGTTCTAAAAAATGGTCCCAAGTTTCAGTGTGAAAAATATTCCAGTGCCTGGACTGAAAACATCAGATTATATACAATTAGGTAAATCCAATATCAAAAATTGCAAATATGATGGCATGAGCAGAAACTTCACCAGAAAAATTAAAAAATGGTCTCTACCTGTGATTATCGCTTTCTCTATAAAAATTAGGAATATTTGGCTTTCCCAAACCTCAACAGTTGTTAAGCTTGCAAAAGAATGCTACTTACTATACAGAAGTTCGCCAAGAAACCAGTCAATTATTTTTGTAATTACCTAGTAGTTTTAATGGGAAGGCTGCCATAGAAAACAAGAAAGGCAGGGCATGGAATCAGGAAGCTAAAAAAGCTGATGTTTCTCATAAATTATGGAACCAGTATGTATGTAAAAGAGTGGCTCTAAAGAGACTCACATGGCAGGAAGTGTTGCATAAGAAACAACCCTATATAGAAAGTAAGTCTGAAATATCTCAGATATACAGGAATCTCTATTACTAAGTATTTTAGATATAGCAATAGCTACATACAATTGTTTCTACTGTTGAAGCTACTGTAGCCATTCAGATACATTCATGGGAAAATTATCCTATTCTTGAGATGTTTTGTTCTCTGTGCATGATTAAATAGTCTCCCTTAGAACATTTTGATCTTTCTTCTGTCGCTATTTACATATGATTTTAATTAACTAAATCAACATCCCCATAGTTTCTGAAAATTTGACATTGAATCAAAAAAACTAATGCTCTAAATATCCCCAATGGTTGTACAAAATATCCTTGAGGAATATAATCACCCAATGAACTAACTCTTGCATTCTAATGAAAGGCTATCAGTTCTAGCTAGAATGATGGGATTACTAGTGCCTTCCTGCTCTTGATTTTGAGTCACTTCTTATCTTATTTTCTTTTCTAACTTTTAATGAATTTAGTTATGTATACAAATAGCAGAATATAACGTTTATACAATTCAGTGACTTTTGTATTAAAGATGAAAAGCCTGTGGCTAAAGGATAATAAATATTAAAGTCAATTCAACAAGTCTTATTAATACCACATTTGGAATGATTCTAACATCCTACTATTAATTTGCAGGTACCCAAAGTAAAATATATATTGTGATTTGATCCCTCAGAACATGCATTGAGTACTTACATTTCTTTTTGTTTCAAAGAGTATAGTCAAGCCAGAAAATAATATTTTGAATTGATTTGACTGTCATAAAACTTTATGACTTAATTTTCTTTCTAATTTATTAAAATTTAATTGTGTGTGTAATAATACCATTCAATTAATTAATTTTATATAATTAAATAATCACATGAAATTATGTACAACATTTTAATCAACAAATAGTAATTCAACTTGTCTTTCATTATGGCAATCAAGAAATCTTACATTTCTGTATAGAGAAACGAAGCTCACAATCATTTATAATTAAAGAATTTCAGGTTAAAGCAATAATCTCACTATCCACCTGTTAGAATGGCTCAACCACAAAAGCTCACAATTCCAATTTCTGGTGAGGTTGTAGAGCAAAATAAATTTTTATTTATTGTTGACAAAAATGCAAAATATTTGGACACTATGTAAGAGATTTTGGTAGTTTCACACAAAGCTAAGAATAATGTTACCCTTGGATCCAGCAATCACAATTCTAAGTATGTGAACTCATACAAAGCCCTGCATCTTATAGCTGATTTATTTATAAGAACCAAAAATCTGAAGGACCAAAGCATCTTTTAACAGGTGAACAGATAAACTGTGTTAAATGCATACAGTGACAATTTTTCAGCAGCAAAGAGAAATGTATTAAGCCACCAAAACACAAGGATGAGTCTAAAATGGGTATTGCTAACTAAAAGAAGCCAATCTGAAAAAAAAAAAAGATGTATACTGTATGTTTCCAATTAGAAAAGGCAAAACTCTAGAGTAAGAAATATCAGTGCTACCAAGAATTCAAAGCCAGGACATGAGATTTAAATAGGTGAAAAAGGGCCCTCCTCAGTGGCACAGCGGTTAGGTGCTGTACTGTGGAGCTGTCAGCCCTGGCGACTCGAGTTTGATGCCTGGCCAGGGAGATTCCCACATGGCAGGGCAGATCTCTCCTGCCTTGCCCACTGCTCCCCTCAGCAGTCTGTTTCCATCGATCTGCCTGTTCTGCTCCCACTCTGTATCTGGTGAACCCTCTCACAGCCCCATGCCTCTGGCCTGTACCCCAGCTTATGTGCATAAATGAGTAAATCTTTAAAAAAAATAAATAGGTGAAAAATATTGATGTCTTGTAAAAGCATGGTGAAATGTTCATCTTTGATTATAAAAATAGAATTAATTAAACCCAAACCTTGAAAATAATGTAACAGTCCTACTAGATCTAAAATGAATTCACTTATATTCTATAATACCTCTTCTTCCTGTTCACCCTTGTTTTCTTTCACTCAGTTCTTCTGTAGACAAGGTAGAAAAATACTGCCTTAACTTCAGTATTCCTCCAGAAAGAGGAATTTAAAAGTAAAGATTAATTTAGATCACTGTAAATAAATGTCAAAAGTCTTGTTTATTTTTTTATTATTTTTTAAAGATTATTTATGCATGCAAGCTGGGGTACAGGCCAGAGGCATGAGGTGGCAAGAGGGTTCACCAGAGACAGAGTGGGGAGCAGAACAGGCAGATGGAGGAAAATACACTGCTGAGGGGAACAGCAGGAGAGGTCTGCCGTGCCATGTGGGAATCTCTCCATCCGGGAGTCAAACTCGAATAGCCACTGCGGACAGCTCCACAGCGCAGCACTTAACTGCTGCACCACCAGGGAGGCCCCTAAATGTCTAGTTTATGTTTTTATTTTGGCCTGCTGATCATTTTCAAAACTACTATAAACTAACTTATCATCAATAGTCCCAAAAGATTGAAGGTCTTTCTCTAAGATCCTTAATGATATTGAATACTAAAAGGTCTGACCAGAATATTCTAAATCTCTGACATGTTTTCATTCTAAAAATGCTCTTAAGTATTCAGACAGATATTTAAAATATTTTATGTAAATTTGATCATTTTCTTTACCTAATTTGAAATTTGGTAATTTCACATACAATAGACCAAAAATTAGTCACTGGAAGAAAGACACGTGAGAGGGAAGATGGAATCTAGTATAATCTATAGTTTAAAAAAATAAATATATTCACATCATCTGTTTAAATTGTTTGTTTTTTAAAAATAAATCACCATGGTGGCAGGTGTGGTCAGAAAGTGTAATCTTAGAACCTAGTCAGGGTTGTAAATTAATGCTACCTCAATAAAAATTAATTAATTTAAAAAAATCACCACTGTTGTACGGTGAAAACACAACTCTAAAATATATTTCACGTCATTGATCATCCGTATTTTGTGATAAAGAAATAAGGATAAAGAAAGTTTTCCCCCTACTTACCACTCCAAAAGTTCTATTTGATGTGAAAGAGTTCACTTTTACATTATAGACATCTCCAAATGTCATTACTCCTTAGCCTATTGTGTGAACACATTAATAGATATTTTGTCTTAAATGAGATCTAATCAGTAACATTGATCAAAGGTAAAGTCTAGGGATTGAAGGAGAGGAAGTATGGCATGAGAAGGATACCTGAACTTAAAGGGAAGTTGTCATGAGACACCATGGTCACCTGTGGGTACATGGCATGTAGCATGCAGATACTGGCTGTACAGAAATTAAGGAAACAGGGTCAGAAAGTACAGGAACAGAACAAGGTAGGGGAAATCAAATTTTAAAAAATTATTTTTTTACTTTTTCAATACAATTGAAAGTTATTTTTTCACTCTTCCAATTCAACTGAGTCACTTGTACCCATTTTCTCTCTTTACCATCTATTTATATCAATACAAAGAGTGGGCCACGTAAAATATTTATACATACACACACACACTTTGTGAATGACTATCAAATACATCATTAAAATGTCATTTGTGTTCTAAGACATATACCAAAACTAAAAATTTTAAAGGATGAGATAAAAAGGATCCTAACATTTCCTATCCTTTTCCCAGTGCAACTTTTTGCTCCTTTCCTGGTGAACAATTTGGAAATGACTGATTTATGAGATTGGCTAAGGAGCCAGATAGAAAAGAGTTTAAAACCCTATCTTTGACAGTTCCTAGTTGTGTGTTCTGCATAAGATACAGACTCACTTCAG
Organism: Scalopus aquaticus; assembly: GCA_004024925.1. Classification (NCBI taxonomy): domain Eukaryota; kingdom Metazoa; phylum Chordata; class Mammalia; order Eulipotyphla; family Talpidae; genus Scalopus; species Scalopus aquaticus. The sequence continues at coordinate 44,891 of PVIJ01004145.1, read as the reverse complement.
TACTGGTACTTACAGAGTAGTTGAAAGACTGAGATATCACCTTAGCTCATGCTTTGCTCAGTAGAAGTACTCAATGAAAGCTCCCTATTTTTACTGCTGTAGGTCAGTGAGCGTCCTATGTGCCTCTGGACAAAATTTGACACATAGGTAATGGTTGTAAATGTGCACAAAAGAACTTAGTTGTGGGAACAGAATTGACTACCTTTTCCAAGAAAGACACACACACCACAACCACCACCACATGACCACTGAGATTCTAACAGAAGAAAGCAGAGGAAAATGGCAAGGTCTGTCAAATTTCCTCTTCTATTTTTCTAACCCCTAGTTACTAGAGATGAAACCATGTAATTTATTTGCATTGTTTTACTGCTTGACATTATGTTAAGTTCCTTTTCTGTTAATTTACTGTTTGCTACTGATCCCTGTGGGACCCTTAGGACACACTTCAAAATGAAATATTTTTCATCCCTATTAAAATATTTTAATGAATTCAAATCCTAAAAGTGCTTGATGATGACCAGCAGCACTGTCTATAGAATGAAAAAGAGAAGTTCTGAGAGCATAGAATGCTGTGGCACATAAGTAGCATAAATAATACCCTGGGTCACATATTAAAGGAGATAATCATAACATAGGGAAATATGACAAACAATAAATTAATGCCCATTACTCAGAAAATTATTTTCTTTACCCGCTGCCTTTATACACAGACTCACAAAGCCTATCTTTTAAAATTACTGTTCTTTTATTTTGTCTTAAGGGTGGATATTGTACTTTCAGCATCTCTCCAGAGTCTTGTTTTTAATTAACACCAAATATTATGTTTGCTAAATTTATAATGAACACAAACTTGTATTCCATTTATTCTATTAGAGAATTCCATAAAAGGTAGAAGTTTTATAGAGGGTTTATATTACTCTATTACTACTAACCCAAGTAAAATATAGACAATCTTATCTATCATAGGCCAAGAACTCAGGCTCTCCCTTCACAGGGGACAATGTAGGCAGCCAGGAGGAAATCAGCATGTTCAAGCAGGCACTTCAAGGAATGTGTGTTTCCTACTTCTAATTTCCCAAAGGAGGGAACAAGTTTCCCAAACTTGTTCCCTTAAGGACAATTTGAATTTCTTTGCACACCTCTAATGACTTATCAATAGGCATATTTGGGGCAATACCAGGGCATACTGTGTTCAACCACACACTGTTCTCTTCTTCAATCTAATTTCCTCAAGCAGCAGTCACTCCCACGGGGTTTTACCTGGTCTGAGTTTGCATGTTAGGAATCTCATTTATATCTTTCTTAACCCCACAATCTCCTATATCATTCATGTGAAAGGTGGTATTCTGAGTTCTCTCTTATTTTGTTAAATTTTGCAGAAATAAAGAAAAAAGCATGATCTATCAACAACTTTACTGTAGAAGACAAAAAGCTTGAGTAGGTGTAGTGAGAGAGTTGTTGTTCTGGAGGCAACAGAGGGAAGAACAAAACAACAGTTACTGACTCAAGCCACTAAAGGTCCAGGTAATCATCTACATCAGGATGGTCAAAGGAGGCTTCGAGAGTCCAACCTCATCACACACCCTAAAACATTTGTCCAGATCTTTTGATCCTAGAAGGATTGGTGCATTGCGCCTAGGACTGAGCCTTGAGCACAACAAATGAGGTCAAGAAACAAAAGAGAAGAAAATATAATGGAATTATAATGCATAGCAGGATCTTGGTCACAAGAAACTTCGGGCACCTGTAGCTGGCATCAGGGAATTAGTGTATTAAGTTGAAGTGGAACCACAGAAAGGTTGACAACACCATTAACACAATGGATATTTCAGTGATGATTATCAGTACAGAAACAAATACTAATACTTACTGGGTAGTTACTGTGTGTCAAGCAGCAAGTTAAGAAATTTAATGTATTAATACATTCAATTCTCATGACCACCATGAGAAATTGGTATTTAAATGCTTAGCCATTACTAATCAAGGATGTCTTCAATGACCCCCAAATCAAGCAGAGCTAGCTGAGAATCCATATGTTGTTAAGCATACCGGTAGGAGGTAAGTGGCCACAATTTTAAAGGTTAAAGAATTACAAGGGCAACTCATTAAAGTTATAGACCTTTGTGCACTACATAGATGGAGGCCTTTGTGAATCACTGAAGTGAGAAGGGACCCCATGCGATCTTCAGACTTACTCTCTGATCATTAGACATTATCCCTATTTTATACAAAAAGAATCAGAGGCACAGAAAGGCTAAGTGACTTGTTGAAGATCAGACAGTTACAATGATAAAGAAAAAAAATAAAATCACTCCTTAATAAGTCTTGGAAACCTATTGATAACCCTTTGAATAATAGCTGTATGAAGAGCCAAAATTAATCTTTGCTAGAATGCCCACTATTTATGGGCTTTCCCTTTCTCCCACTGGAATGCAGTCAATGGGAAACTGCTTAAAATAACTACTGCCTACTTTCTAATCTGCACCCACTCTTTTCAGCATGATGACTCCTGGGTTCCATTGCATCCAGGTTGCTCTGTGAGTTACCTACTCCTGCAGCTTTCCTCTAGAAGACTCTCAGAGCTGAAAGCTCCATCCACACAATTTCACTGCTCATAAAGACAAGCAGCAAGGGGAGCACAAAAGAAGCCAATTTATCCATTTTTCAGTATCTGAAATACATGTGGAGTCAAAATTGGTGGTTTGCCTGAGCTCTCCCTGCTAGGATAATTTGGGGTGATATTGCAACTAAACGTTATGTTTAAACCATGCCAGTCACACTGTGCATTTTAAAGACCACATTACAAAGTGCATTACCTTTCTAACATATCTGAGTATATGAGTAAATTTCAAAGCAGAATAGCTTCTTTGAATAGGAAGTTATCTCACTTTTAATTTTATATTGTTATTCAAAAGCAGAGAAAGAAGTCTCATTTTTCTTTCCTTATTTCCACTTCGATGTGATTTACACTGATGGTGAAGTTGTTCGAATGCTTTGATTTACTTCAAAGTTTTCTTTGTCTTGCCTCTCCCATATTTGTGTTTAAATGTAAGTACAATCCCTTATATAATATATAATCTTGGAATATATTTTTAATTCTCTCCTTTTCTCTTAAAATTAAATATAGTATCAAGTCCTGAGTATCTCCTTCCATAAAAATGTCTAGAACTTCTTTTCTCTTTTTTTTTAATGTGTTCAGAAAAATGACGTCCAAGACCAAATCTTAATTCTTACCTGAATTATTGTAAAAGTTTATTGGCTTTAAAAACAACAACAACAAAACATCTCTTCCCCCTTTCCAATTATCCAAAACAAACATGCCAGAATTGCCAGGCATGAATACATTTATTATAATAGTTGATACGTTTATCCTTTTACTGCTTTATTTTAAAAAATCCATTCTCTTTTATTCACTTTGTGAAATTCAAATCCATTAACCAAGTAATTAATAATGGAATCTTCTCAGGCTATTATAGTTAAAGCAACCTTGACCACTTAAGTGGACAGAAGTTTTTATGCTGTTTTTTTTTTCTATTCCCAATAAATTCTAGATCTTAATCTTGGATTGTGCCATACTTTTCCTGATTTAGGAATTTCTCTATCTTGGAGACATCACCACTCTCCTCTGTTACACAGTTCCCTAGTTCTCCTTACTGACAAAATAATTTTGCTTTTCTATCCCATACAGTTAAGTAGGACCCTTTCACTAGTCCTGGATGTAGACATGGGCCACATTTTGGACCGAGGCATTGAACATGAGTTGCTACATCCTACAGTTTGCTTCCATTCATGGACCACAAGATACAGTGAATCCTTCCTCCATCTGAACAGTGACTATCAAAGGTACTTGGTGGCAGGCAACAAAACCAGGGAAAAGCTATGGTGTTTCAAGTCACTAAAATTTGTTTATTATTCTTAACTGCAGCATACCTAGCCTCTTGTGAATTCCACGTTTCACTTAAACATTTAAGGTGTGTTGCAAAATTAAAAACCAGGAAGTATTTCTTTGTTATCTACTAATCCCTTCTTTTTCCTTTATATCTATCATATCTATCTTTATATCTATCATACTTTACATCTGTATCTACTTTATATCTACCATTCTTCATAATTTCATATCCATTTATTTATTAAATTAATTCTTCAGTGCATATTTGCTATATGCCAACTCAGTCTGATATTCAACAAGAAAAGCATAAGAGAAAATTGTTAGATCAGTATTTAAATCATGCTCATGTCTATGGGGAGTAATTAACTAAATTTCAAATAAATTTAGGATTCTGCATGTTCTTTTCCAAGTTATACGTATATATCTTATATTACTTTTCACAAGTTTCATGAATCAAATTTAAACCCTTCTTCATTTCTCCTTTCTTCAGGTTGTGAAATACAATAAAAAGAAAGTTTATTTTTCCTTCCAAAAATTAGACACATTAATACTCCACAACTCTTACAGTAATTGAGGAAACACTGTTTTAGTCCACTCAAATGTTTTAGCTACACAGCATTTAAAAAATACAAATATCATTGCAATGTTCTGTTTTAATAGCAGTATAATATCTAGTCAATACCATCACTGAAAGTGGCAAATAATGGAGAATTATTGTGTTTTTTTCCAACTAAGCTTAATCATCCTAGTATTATGGTAACTTCTAGAATGAATTAATAGCATAAAAATCAAGAAGTGTTTGGATAAATCTAAAAACCCTTATTTGAATAATTTTTTCTTAGACATTGCTAAACTCAGTAAGAATGAGGATACTAACAAAATAAATGTTTTCTAATTATGTCCACTCCTGAGTTCTGTAAAATAGCAATAAATTTAAAACCAAAAATAATAATAATAATAAAGTAGACTTAAGATAATGAGAATCAATGCATTTCACACAAAAAATGTGAAAATTTGAATGAATTTCTCAATGTAAAGTTTTTTCTATGTATGTTATTAATATTAGTCTGATATACCAATCCTGGATACTAAAATACTTTCAACTTAAAAATTTTGGTTAATATCATTTAGTGCCAATGAGAAGGTTAGATATCAAATGTATCAAATGCTTATGTACTCTGGTCTTGGTGTAACTTTTTAGTCAGTTTCTGTAATAATAAATATATTTAGGTTAAAGCTTGTAATTTATATGAAATGTGTCAATTTACATGGATTGCTAAATCTATAGAGGTTAAGTGTAAGCATATGTAATTTAGCATTTAAGAACAATCTATGCTTAAAATTATAAAAGCTGTAAGATTTTTTTAAATACTTCTTTTTGACAAGTTAAATGTAAATTTATACTTAATTGGTGCCTTGAATAAAGAACTAGATTGCAGTGACAGTAGCACTATGAAACTGTCAGCATTTTTCTCATTAACCCTATTTTTTAATGACAGATTATACTTTTACTTCAAAAATAATATTTAAATCACTTTGGATAACTTTAAGCTGACCTAAAAACATCCTTGGTGATTTCATTACACCAAACAAGGCAGAAGACGAAATTCTCTCTTAGAAAGAACACAGGTCAGTGTGTGAAAGATAACCTTCATTAACTTCAAATATCAGAGCATCATCTAATTGTCTCACTTTACAAATGTGCATAGGTCTTGGAAGGTAAATGAACACACACACACACACACACACACACTCACACACACGCAGAGGGAGCCTACGACTCTAAATTATACACGCGCGCACACACACACACACACACACACACACACACACACACACATGCCAGTGCAAAAACAGTCACAAAGAAAGCAGAGGGCAACTGAGGTGTATCCTACAACCAAATGTTTAGGACTCAACTCCTTATGACCCAAACCTGAAAATAGACCTGACAAGGCATCCAAACTTCTCACTAAGCCAAGATTTATTAATGCAAAATAAGGGATTGAACCTAAAGACTTGTTATTTCTTTTTAAGTCAGAAGCTCTCTAAATACTCAAATTTCTTTGCCTTTAACATCCCCTCCCCAAGATATTGCTTAGAATAATAATGAAATACGGCAGCACTCTAACTTTTGAAATGAATGGCTGTCTTCCACTTGCAAATAGATTGGAGTAGTTTGTAATATATGACTTCTCTCAGAAAAAAAAAACTAGGTAAAAATAACAAATAATAGATAAAATAGAAAAAAATACATTATCTATTTAATGAAATAAGAGCATTTTTGAAGCAGCAAGCTTTTGAAGGATAAAAATTTTGGTGTGAAAGAACCAGGAGTAATGCATTTATAACCTAAAGCCAATAATTTTTTTCTCTAAGTATTCAATGAGGATTATGGCTTCCCCTAGGCAGAAGGCCCCTGTTAGGAAACATAGAAAATACTCAAATTTTTGGTGATCTTATAGACGTGAGCAGAAGATGATATATATATATATTTTTTTTTTTTTTTCTGTTAAAACCCAGAGTATTTTCAGCTTTCCAACAATAAGATCTTAGTGGCAACTACTCAATTCTGCTACTGTGGTAAAAGTAACCCTAGAAAATATGTAAATGAATGGGAAAATTCCAGTAAAATTTTATGGTCACTGAAATTCCAAATTTTATATAATTTCACATTTAATGATATACATTTCTTTTAAAAATGTTTTCCAACCATTTAAAATATGAAAATTATTCTGAGCTCATAGGTTATAGTAAAGTTAGTGGTGGGTTGGATTAGGCAGAGGCTATGGTTTACTGATGCATGGGCTAAGGGGGATGACTTTGCAAACTTGAATGAGTTCAAACTCAAACAATGTCAGTTTCTCTTTCAAGACACTAGTCTATGAACTGTGTAGACAAAAGCCAAATTCTGAAGATATATTGATTAGGAGGCACAGTTTCAGCTGGACTATCAAGAAAGGCAAAGAAAAATTTAAGTATTCTGGGGATTGATAAGATAGACTCCGCTGTTCCAGAGACAGTGCTGGTAAATTTATGAATTTCTAAATTGAAAACTTATGAATCTCTGTCATAAGAATTGAAGTGGGTAGATTGAGATTTTCTAAACTTGCCTCAAATAAATTCTACTCAAGATAGAATTAAGTTGATTTGTTTGCCCCTCTATCTACCTAAAGGATAGACCTCCTCCAGTGGAAGACAACATCATCTAACCTGTACATTTTTATAAAGCATGGCTGGAAAAAAATGTATATTTGAAATGCCAAGAGTGGTGAAATCAAAATGAAAATTAAGGTTTTTCTTATATGACAGTTACAGACCTTCACACAGATGATGTAGATAACAGGCTTAACTGATAAACAGTTTGAAATAATTAAGTTTAAAATAGTCAAGTTAGAATATTTTGAACTAAGTGAAAAAACTTAAAAACATCTTTCTGGTCAGATTTTTGTATCAAGATGATTCATAGACTCCATGCATACATGCACAAACGTACATACATAATGTAGACTACTGTATTAAGTTTGGCTTGATTTCTTCTTCAGTGTTAGAAAGAATTTTCTGGTGAATTAATGTATTTGAGGAGGATGTTTGTAATAGGTTGTGCTTTTAAAAAGAGATATTGGACTATTCATATTTCTTTTTCTCATTGTATCAGTCTTAGACTATACTTTTTAAGGATTTTTTTCTTCTCCAAGATGTAAAATGTATATATAAAATGTTATTAATATCTGCTTATTCTCATTTTCATGTATATAGGATCTGAAATGATATTATTTTATATTTCTTATAAAATTTTCATTTTATCCTTGACCAGTCTTGTTAGCATTTTATTAACATCAGTCATATTTTTAAAGAGCCACCTGCTGTGTTAATATATGTACTCTACTGTGCATTTTTCTCTTTCATTAAGTTCACTTATCTGTTATTTTCTCCTATTTATTTTCTTTGCTTTGCTATATATTTCTTAGCACATAAGATGGAAGGCTTATGTCACTGATTTTCAATGTGTGTGTGTTTGTGTGTGTGTGTGTGTGTGTGTGTGTGTGTGTGTGTGTAAGGTTATAAATTCCCCTTTAGGTATTACTTTTGCCTTTTACCACAAATGGTCATATGCTGTGTCTTCATTATCTTCCTGTTTAAAATTTTTTTAATTTCTCTTGTGATTTTTCTGTAACCCACAGGTTGTTTGGAATATGTTGCTTAATTTCTAGCAGTTGGAGACTTCCTAATTATCTTTTAGTTTTTCACTTTTGGTTTAATTTTTTATAATCAGAAAACATCCCCAAAATTATTTCATTCATTAAATTTTCTTTAGACTTATTTTACAATCCAGATATATAAAGAATAAATATCTAATGTGTTTGTGAAATTAACATGCTTATGTCTTTAAGATGTTTTCCATAGTAGTTCATACACATTTTTAATTGTACATTTACATTTTCTTTACCCTTACTACTTTTTACTTGCTTATACAAATTTATTATATGTGATTCAATATCTCCCACAATGATTATAGGTATGACTTATTTTCACTTTATTTGTGTCAAATATCTTTATCTCTATTTAACAACTAGACATACATGCTTATAATCATCATACCTACCTGATGGATCATTCCCCTTTAAACATTATACCCATCTTTACCTTTAGTCATTCTGACATTATCTGGTGCTACTATGGATATACCAATTTTTCTTTCATTTTTTTTGTGGTCTCTTTAAAATGTCTTTAGTTTCAAATTTTGGCATTCTCATATTTAAGATATGAGATATCTTAAGATATGCTCTAAAATATAGCACCTACAGGTCATAATCATAATCTTTAAATGAGTAGCTAATATTTTTAAATTTAAAAATAGATCTGTGTTCATGTTTGTGTGTGTGTGTGTGTGTGTGTGTGTGTGTGTATTGGATGGTGAGGGCAGGAAATAATGTCATTATAGGGAATACTCATTTGACCAAAATGTACAACTAAAATATTCTGGGCCACTGACCAAAAATATCTTGTCAAAGTCATGCTGTAGCTGTACAATGTTAATAAGTTTATGAAATATATGAAAGAAATTTAATGTCAAAGAGTTAAGATATAATCATTTTGTTATACTTGGCATGCTGTTACTATTTATTTGAATATGATATTCTCTTATGATATCTATATGCTAAAAAATATTTGAAGAAATTGAAAACTAGTGCAAGAGCAGTAATCAAATATTAATATAGAAATGCTGTGGTGATTGACTACATTCAGGTTATTTTATTTTAGAAGAAAATAGATAATATAGGTTTTAAGTATGCAAAATCATAAAATTAGGATCTGTGAATGAATTACAAGTATCAGGGCTATAAGAAGATATAGCATTTTCATTCCTTTTGTCATGAAATTTATCACCCACTTAGAGTGGCAATTCCAGTAAAGGTAAAATATTAAGCAGCTTTATAAGAAAGCTTCATTATGGCTTATTAAAACAATGTAAGTAGTACCACAAAGCAGAACATAATGAATTCCCACATAAATGAAGAGAAGTGCACTGAATGAAGTGCACTGAAGCTTTCCTATTCTCGTAACAATGCAAGAATAAGACGAAATGCTCTCAGGTCTCTCTTTTCTTCCAAGAGACTAGAATAAGTGATCACAGTATGATCTTCCTCATTTGACAAATCATATTATGACCTGGATATATAATTACAAAGAAGTAACTTCTAAACTGTTAGCTCTGAGTTACTCTAGCTATACTACATTACATAGAGTAATAAATAGATATTAATTTTAAAGATAAATATGAAGAAATAGATATATGATGAAGTCTACAGTTTTCCTCTGTACATCTGCCTAGAACTTCTGATTTAATGAACTACATATAAGAAATTATGGGAAAAAATAAAACTAAGCATAGCATAGTTGGGAAATGAATTGGAGACACCAAAAGAAAACAAGGTCCCTGAATAGCAGTTACTTTCAGAGATACAAAATACAGACCTCAGAGGAAGAATAATTTTTTTAAAAAATTGTATTTTTGGCTTTGATCCTATTTAGGAATGGTGCAAAAGCACAAGTTAGGATAGGAAAAGGTATCAAGAAGAGTAAGGCAATAAACTCCAATAAAATCAGTCCCAAGTAAACTAAAAAATTAAGAATGCTCAGATTCAAAATATTACTCCAGATTTATTGATTCAATACCTAAAAAGACTGATGATGAGGCAGTTTCAACATAAAGAAAAAGAAAAAGAGACTATCACAAAAGAACCCAACATATTTATATACCTGTTAGAAATTCTAGATTTAAAATTAAAATTATAAAATTAATCAAATTTTGTGATTTGAGAGTTAACATTTTAATTTGCATCATTAAAGGATGAATACTACATTAATGAAAACCTAAATGAGATTTAAAAAAAAAAACTTAATCCAAAAATGTCATTAAAGGTATGCTAAAAGTGCTATGAGGGCCTCCCTGGTGGTACAGCAGGTTAAGCGCAGCACTATGAAGCTATCCAGAGCCACAGCAGCATGAGTTCAATACCCAGCCAGGGAGATTCCCACATGGCACAGCAAACCTCTCATGCCTCACCTGCTGCTCCCCTCAACAGTATACTTCAGTTGATCTGCCTGTTATGCTCCCCACTTTGTCTCCGGTGAATCCTCTCACCACTCCACACCTCTGACCTGCACCCCAGCTTGTATACATAAATAAATAAATCTTTAAAATAAGTAAATTAATTAATTAAAGTGATATGAAAATAAATGATAAGAACTGAATTTCTAAAATTCAAATGTCAGTAGTTTTTATCAATCATACTAAATTATCCTATCAGAAGATACAGATTGGCATACTATAAATGGCTCTATTATAATATTATCATTAATATCAAAATAGATGCTTTTACCAGATACACAAATAAATACAGTGCCCAGAAAGACTGGAAGTTACTCTTAATAACAAGAACAACAAAAACAGTGGAACAATGCAAGTATCAGACAAATTACACACTCAGGGAAAAAAATTGCTAGAGAAAAGAGTAACTATGATACATAATGATGAAAATTTAAGTGCCATTTCATAGCAATTTTTGATAATTTCATTGTTGTTTGCAATCAAAATGCAAAATGCATAAAACTGTCCTACTTGCATAATATTAACTGCTCTAATAATTGATATGTTAATCAGAAACAATGTTTTTAATATATATATTTGTATATATTTATATATATTTGTATATATTTATATATATATTTGTATATATTTATATATTTATATAAATATTTGTATATATATTTATATATATTTTATTTGTATATTTTACATTTTGTATTCCCCTTGGGTAACTCACCACCAATTCACCCATGATCCATCTCTGTGGTTCCTTGTGTCCTTTTCTACTCCATTTTGTGCCCTTATCCTCCCCTCTCCCCGCTCCCCCCCACCCTGCTGAGTGTCTCTCTCCTATTTGGAGAAACAATGTTAAATAAGAATATAGAAGTGCATCTTAGAAGGTCAACTCTTGTTCATATACAAAATTAGGGATTTGAATTAAAGTTTTCCAAGGTTAATGCACCATTTTGTGATTTTAATTACTTAGAAAAATAAACATATGAATTGAATTATAAATACATTTTATAAAATCTCCTGCATATATGTGCATTTTATTAAGTAAAATTGTTAACTCTAAAACTAAGAGGAGAGTTAGCTGATTAGAGTAATGCTTGGAAATTGTTTTATACAGTGAAGAATCTTTTTTATGAAGCAATTCATCACTTTCTAATTTATCCTTTCATAGTTTGGGTTTATTTAGAGTGAGTTTCATTAAGATGATCCACACCCATTGTTCAATCTGTTAAATATATTTCCACTAAGGTAATTGACATCAAGTGCACTTTAATGTAGCAAGATCACTGTCACAGATTCATTGAAAAGAGTTTAATTTTTGTGAGATTCTGCCACAAAATTACCGTATAACATTCAGATATCTAGAGTTGGTGGAAAAGAAATTATCAATATTACCTACTTTTAGCATTATTATGTAAAAGTGTACATGTTGACAGGTTGAATTATTTTAGCACATCTAGAGGGCACACTATGGAATTGTTGCTTTTGTATAGAATGAATGCAGAAAGTAAGGTAGTATGTTCCAGAAGCAGACTGTGATTGACAAAGAATAAACATTTGAAAACCTCTATTCTTTAGCTTCTTAATCACTGTATGCTGATATCCTATTTGATAAATCAGCTGCTAGAAAGCATAAAAGAGATAAATCATAACACAGTAATTAACAATGTGCCTGGTACAAAATATATGTGAAAGAAATATTACCCATTTTGACTTCCATCACTATGAAAATGATGATTTAGTTCAAAGTACCACATTAGATATCACAAGCACATGAAATCCAGCATAAATCTTTGATCTCCACTGTAAAACTGAAGAGATAACTTCTCTGTTTTCAAAGATTCTTATGTGGTAAGGAGAAATGACAGCTAAACATACAACTAGCAACCAAAGACCAGTGTGATCACGCAGTGCTTAGTGACCTCAGAGTGACCTCAGACCACTGCAGCTTCCATTCAAATACCTAGAGTTGATCCAGTCAATGTAAAATGAACACATTGTTTCACTTTAATTTCTATATTGTTTTAGTAGTAGTGCAATTATCCAAATTCAAGTATAAATGCATTCTGAACTTCCTCTCCCTGAATCAACAAATTGCTCACTTCAAAAAGTTGAAATGAGCAAGTTCAGTTTTGCAATCATAAGCTTCACTCTGAGTATCAGCAAAAGTCTATCTTCTCACCTGCGGCAACAGAAGTCCCCACTGTTTGTGAAAAGACAAAACAATGGATTTTCATTTCTCATGCTTTTTACAGGTCTTGACAAGAATAAGCCATATATTTTGCAAAATTGCAAAGGGAAAATATTCCTGAAAGTAAAGTGTGAAAGATAAACAAATGGCAAACTGATATCACAGAAAAATATGTTGATGTAGTTTAGATACATCATTAAAATTTAAAATAAACCATCATTTAAAGTTAATGAGTATAGAAAGTAGTAAAATAACATAAAAAGAGCTATTGAAGGAATAAAAAGAACAAGAAGAATGAAAAATTAGATGAACTTTATTTAAATCAAAGAAAGCGGGCCTCCCTGGTGGCGTAGCGGTTGAGCGCTGCGCTGTGGAGCTGTTGGCAGCGGCGACGTGGGTTCGACGCCCGGCCGGGGAGAATCCCACATGGTGAGGCAGACCTCTCCTGCCTTGCCCGCTGCTCCCCTCAGCAGTGTATTTCTGATCTGCTTGTTCTGCTCCCCGCTCTGTCTCTGGTGAACCCTCTCGCCGTCCCACGCCTCTGCCTGTACCCCAACTTGTATGTATAAATAAAAAATAAATCTTAAAAAAAAAAATAAAATAAAAAAAGATAAATCAAAGAAAGCTGTGATATAGCATTAAGTACAACAACTTCAGTTAGAATCAGGGAATTAGTTCTGTGAAATTTTTACCTGTTTAGGTCTATAGCAGTTTTGCCCGTTTGTTCAATAAGCATCAGCTAGGTGGATTCACTCACCCAAGCCCTTCCCTTCTCAGTACATGAAAAATAGCAGACATGTACTGAATTTGTTCGTTAAACTAAATAAATAGGTGTTATGTGGTGTTATATTATTATTAATATTATTATTAATAGGTGTTATATTAGTTTTTCCATGGAGAATAATTACTATTTAATACTATATGCAATGAGAAAATACTAGTATCAGCTATCAGCAACACTGGATATACTAATATTTCCAAATAAATACACAAAACAAATACATACCCACCTACATTAATTAATGTGCAAAAAAAATTTTAAAACAAATTAAAAGTTCAAAGTTAAATAAATACAAATAACAACACATTATTCAAGTGACTCATGAAGCTTTTGCTGAAAGTGAATCCAAGAAAAATCATTTTAGAATTAGTGAAAATAATGATAAAGAAAAGTAAAATATCAATAATCCACCTACTAAGCACATTTTAGAAAAGACAAATAATAAAAAAGAAAAAGTATATTTATTAAATGGTCAACTTTATACAGAGAAGATTTTCCATAAATACTATTTAACTATTTTATATTTTTTTCAGAGATAAAATTTTCAAAACGGTAATGGTCTCATTTTTAATAAAGAATGAAGTACCAGAATGCAAACCTGAATGTTCAACTTGTCTTCATTTCCTATTCTAATGCTTCCTTTTTTATCACCCTCAAATTAATGAACAATAGCGGAGAGGTAAGCTCTGAAGATTTTAAATTTATGAGTTTGCATAATGACTGTAATTGCTGAATGAATGTATTCACTTCTTTGTTCATTCTTTTTCTAAATGAAAGTGGAAAATTGGCATGTATAGAGTCTTTCAGAGTAGACTGAGAAAGGATTTTTCTTCTGTTTCAGACCTGCCCATCAAGCGACTTCCTCCGTGGAGAATCCAGCTGAACTGCCTGTTTTCTAGTAGGTCAAAACTTTCTCTAAAGGCCAAATTTGACAGTGCAACGGCTAATGCCAAGCCAAGACAAGAAAATCGGCAGGGTTTTCTCAACTTCTTATAGGCTGATGACCTTTTTGAAACCTAGTACAAACTAGGATATATTGATGGAAGTATTTGGAGATTGCTCAGTGTAACATGTTTTGAAGCAATAGCTTGCTTTAAACAATAAGCAAGGAAAGACATTTTATAGATTTTGCATGTATACTACCTTCAATATGAGGGAAGTTTATAATAAAATCTGAAAAACTGAATTTAAAAAAGTAACAATGTGGCATTGTTGATGTATTTATTTTGTAAACAAATGTATTAAAACATGTATTGTAAACAAATGTATTAAAACAAAACTTAGAACTAGTGAAAGTGTTATGCTATGGAAAATATTTAGAAATATTTCAGAAAATATTTAGAAAATGTATAAAAAATATTTCACTTTCAATTTGTCTAATGCAAATCCAGTATTAGGAATACATTTAACAAAACATAAAAATACAAATCACCTAATACATCGCCAATATCCAGCATGTAGTTACATGTGTGCTATGTGGGAATGAATATGAGTACAAATACAATTTTTTTTGTTACTGTTTCATGTGGCCTAGGTGAAAAAAGAGACTATATGATGATATATGAATCATGGCAATCGATTGAAAGGTATATGAACTCTTCTTCAGTAAAAGAAATTTGGCATAAAATTAAGAAATATTTTTACTTCCATAATTTTGGGATATAAAAAATTATACAAGTTCATTTATAAAAATTCCACTTTTTAAATGCAGTAACCGTATTTCAAATGCTCATCAGATCTATGGACCATAGGGATAATGTTTATTATATAGGATGTATGTTATTAGAAATTCTATTGGAGAGTGCTAATCCAGATATTGAAAAATTCTGAAGAAGTTTGGATATATTTTCCCCCTGATTTTTTTAACCTAGAAAGGTATTTGATCTAGAAAGGTATATTTCTGGGGGCAAACCAAACATATATATTATTTTTACTAAGTTAGCCATGCTGTCATAATAAAAAATTCAGAAAAAAAAAGTGTGTAAAAGAAAACTTTCTGATCAGGTAAAGGATATCCTTGAAAAAAGACACAGATAGATTATATTTGATTTTGAAATACTGAATGCCAGAACAGTGAAGATCTTGAATTTGTTGAGAAGTCTTTTCCAAATCATTTGAGATGATGAGATATTTTTCTTTATTTTATTATTATGGTTAATAAAATGATTTTTTTTTCTTGAGGTGACATTGGTTAGTTTGAATTGTTGTTGGTATTTTAGAAGCACAGAATTTCCTGCACCGCTCCCCCTCTTTCAGATATAGTTACTGCTGCACACCTGCCACCAAAAAACATACCCATAGCCCATAGTCCAATGTGCTCCCTCCCCACTTTGCTCTCTCCTCTCCTGCTGCCCTTCTGAGAGCCTCAGTTTTAAAGGTTAACTTAAGCTTATCTTTTGCTAATCCTTGTTTGGCTTCTCTGTATCCCACATATATGTGATACCATCTGGAATTATTTTGAATGGTAAACCATCCTTATATTCCGGAGGTCAAATCGGCTTTACTACATCTTATTATTTTAATATATTGTTTCATGCATCAATTTGGTAATATTGTTTCAGAATTAGTATATGTGTTTTATTAGTGGTATTTTTCTATAATATCTTCTCATAATTTCGTGGTCTAATTTGTTATCAGGGTATGAGTTTCATAAAATGAGTTCAGGAGTGTCCCCTTTATTTTCTAAAGTTGTCGAACAGTATCATTACAATGTCTTAATTACAAGTTTGATTTCTTAAAAACCCTATAAAATTAATCTTATCATGAAGTTTTCTATGTGAGAATGTTTTTCATTGTGAAATTATTCAATGACAAATGGCTATTCCTATTTTCTCTTTCTCCTGTGTTTGCTTTAATAAGGTATAGCTTTCAAGGAATTTCTGTACTGCATCTTAGTTTTATTTGGCTTATTAGTATAAACTTTTTCCTGGTCTTTGCTTTTTTATATTTCTAGTAACTTTTTAAATTTCCTTTTCATCTCTAAGATCTACATTGATACTCCTTTCTTCATTCCTAATAATGGTAATCATATTCTTTCTCCCTTCTCCATTTCTTTTTACTTTTTTTTTTTAAAGATTTATTTATTTATACATACAAGCTGGGGTACAGGCCAAAGGTGTGGAGTGGCAAGAGGCTTCACCAGAGACAGAGTGGAGAGCAGAACAGGCAGATCAGAAATACACTGCTGAGGAGAGCAGCAGCCGAGGCAGGAGAGGTCTGCCGCGCCATGTGGAATTCTCCCGGGCTGGGTGTCGAACTCACATTGCCACTGCCGCCATTTCCACAGCTCAGCACTTAACCGCTGCGCCAACAGGGAGGCCCCATCTCTTTTTACTTTTAATTAATCTAGTGTTTCTCAAGTTTATTAATATTTTAAAAATATCAACTTTTTGATTTATTATTTTTTCTTCTTTTTCCTATCCATTGTTTTTCTTTTACATTTTTAGTTTCCTCCTACTTATTCTGAATTTAATTTTCTTCTACTTTTCTAGCTTCTTAATATTGAAATGCAGATTATTGCTTTAAACAGCTTTTTATTAATTTTTATTTATTGGTTTTTATTTCTATTTTATTTTCTTGTAATGTCTTTATCTAGCTTGGTATCTGGACCTCATAAAACATGTTGCAAGTTGTTTCCACAACTTCTATTTTCCAGAAGTCTTTGTGTAAAGTTGTATTATTTGTTCCTTAAGTGAGTGGTAGCATTTGCCAGTAGTCATCTGTGCATGGAATTGAACTGCAATGGAAGGTTTTTAATAAAAAACACAACCTTCTTAATAGATTTTGGAATATTCTGCTTATCATTTTCTTCTTGAGGAAGAATTGACAGTCTATTTGTCTAAAGAAATTCATTTATTCCATCCAATTTGTCAAATTTATGGGCCTAAATTTGTCACATATCCTTACTATACTTTCAACAAATCTAGGGTCTGTTTCTTTATTCTTTGTATTGGCGATTTATGTTTTCTCCCTTATTTTCCCCATTTGTCTACTTGGAAAAACAGCTTTTCATTTCATAGATTTTCTCTGTTCCTTTTATGTCTTCTATTTCATTGATATATTCTACTGCCTTCAGTTCTTTTTTTGTTTGTTTGTTTTCCTTAATTATAGCTTGTTCTTCTATATTCCATTTCCTTGAGATAGAAGGTTATATTGTTGTTTTGAGACCTTTTCAGGAAAGATATGACTTTGAGTCAAAGCCAAGAGAGAAAAATACAAAAATCAAATAAAAAAGAAACATTCCCCCATTACTTTTTCAATTTATTACTTGGAGAAGGATCTAAAAACTCTCACCATGTCCTGAACTCTCTCACCTGTTCTGGGTCCAGCCACCCACCACCACAAATGCAAACAAAAGAGCCATTGGTACAGCAAAAAAAGAAAACATAGATATTTATTCTAACAGGATAAAGGGATTGTTAGAACTAGCAGGAAGAGGGAGCTTGAGAAGATCCAGTTACAACCTGATGGTGCTTGGTAAAGCTGCAGCTATAATAGTAAACAGGGCCAAGGGAGGTCTGCTGCGGAAGTTGGGGACTCCAGTCTTCCCCACCTGGGGAAGGCAGGTGAAACTCCATCACCAGTAGGGTGACTGCCTTCTACAGTAGCTCACATGAAAAAGAAAGCAAGCATGCATGTATCTCTCCCACTTAAAGGCTTACAAAATGTATGCTCTGCTCTGCCCTATTTTCTACAGCTCTCTTACTCAGGAAATCATGGGCAGAGTGCAAACCACAGAACTGTTCAGGTGTAGCCCTCAGGCTTGGAGAGTGTTCAGATTTCAAGGGGCTGTGTTTGGCCCCTCATCCTGGTGGGAAACATAGCACAGTTTACACTTAGCCTAGAAAGCCAGTCTAGTCACCCTGAGGCTCTGGGTGTGCAAGTTTTACTGCCCTGGACCTCTCAAACATTTTTTCAGAGATCCTTTCCTAGATTACTCTGCCCAGAGAAATGGAGCTTCTTTTGGAGTTTTATCTGACCCTTCTTTCATGGCAGCTCTGTCAGGGGTCTATCCTCAGCTTGAAGCTAAAATAAAATATTGAAAAAGGGACAAAATTAAATGAGTAACTCCACCTTGTACATGCTTTCTCTTTAAATTTTAACTTTCCTTCACAATTCACCTGCTTATCGTTTAGTCTGCAGGGTCCTCAGGAATTCCTCCTTTTTTTTAACCCAGAAATTTCAATCAGTGGCAAGGAAAGTCTCTACTGGACATAGTCTAATTTAACTAGTGTAATAAAACTTCTTTTTCAAAGATATCAAAATGAGAAAAATTATAGTTATATGTTTATATGCAAACATATATTTTCTATTACCACTGCTTTTCAATTGACATACAGTTGACATATAGCATTATTCAATATTTGTTCCTTGTGTTATAGGGGAGCAAAAATCTGCCAACCCAAAATATGGCCTTTTGACAAGAGATTTATTTCATGGAGGGGCTCTGAAGATTGGATGGAAGCTGCTTTTGAAAAAAATGCTTACATGTAAACTTTTCAAGGATGACCTACTCCCTTTATCTCTTTCAGATGAAGAAGGCAGAGCTTAATTTACATACCTTTTGTTTGTCATAGCTTCCAGATAACCTCCCTAACTGACCTTTTTCAGCCTACCCCAACCTCTCTTGTCTTAGTTAATCTACTTTTTTTAAAAAAGATTATTTATGCATACAAGCTGGGGTACAGACCAGAGGCATGGGGCAGTGAGAGGGTTCACCAGAGACAGAGTGGGGAGCAGCACAGGCAGATCGACAGAAACACACTGCTGAGGGGAGCAGCGGGCGAGGCAGGAGAGGTCTGCCGCGCCATGTGGGAAGCTCCCTGGCCTCCCTGGCCAGGGATCGAACTCGCCTTACTGCAACCGACAGCTCCATAGTGCAGCACCACCTGGGAGGCCCTTAGTTAAGCTACTTAAAGTGGCTTCTGAAATCACATGGGAAAGTTTCTTGGTCATGTTGGGTCTCTCCCAGGTATACAAGGGTGTGCATACTTTTAATAAAACTTCTTTCTGGCATTTTTTTCTTATCAATCTGCCTGATGCTTGTTTATGTGTCAGCCTAGGAGAACATGGAAGGATACAAGATGCTTTCCTTTGTGAATTAACATATACATATGTATATGTGTGTGTTTATGTATGTGTGTATGTGTGTGTATATATATATATATATATATACACTGCAAAATAATAATCAAAAAAATTCTAGTTAACAACCATGACCATACCTAATTACAATTTTTCCTACATTGAGAGCTTTTAACATCTCTTTTTTTGCAACTTTCAAATATATAGAACTATTATTGATTATATTCACCATACTGCACACTACATCCCCAATACTTATTTTATAATTGGATGTACCTTTTGACTACCTTCACCCATTTCCTCACCTCCCAAATCCTAGTCTCTGGCAACCATCAATTGGTCTGCTTTGTCATATCCATTCTTCTCAAGTTCTTTATATATATCTTACTTTCCATTTGATTTCATTCTAAAGTACACCCTTCAGCATTTCTTATGGTATAGATCTTGAGACATTTCCCTTTGTTTTCCTCTAGCTTGACTATGATATTTCCAGAAATGCTTTTCTTTACATATCATATTTGAGATTCATTAAAAATTCTGTGCATCTCTAAGTTGCAAATATTTTTTACTTGAGAATTTTTCTATCCATTAATTCCTCAGATATATTTTCTGCTCCATTGTGTAGTCCCCATCTTTTGAGCTCCAATTTCATATAGTTTTTCTGTCTTTCTATATTCTACTTGTCATAGTGGCCTCTGTTCATTTAATTTTTAGTCCATTTCCTTTTATTTAAATTGCAAAATTTTTATTTTTATTTTTTTAAACGTTCATAGAAGACTTGAAACAAAAAAGAACTTTTTTTTTCAATTTCATCATTTTCCAAATATATCCGCCTATGGAATATCTCCTTCCTCTCTTTTGCTTATTTTTTCTTTATTTACTTTTAATTGTATTTTTTTTTTGAGGTGTCATTGGTTTACAACTATGTAATGATTTAGGGATATAGGTTCACACCTCTTCAGATATGTTACCATACTACACCAACCATCAAAGCACCCATAATCCTTTACTATAGTCCCCACCCCCTTTATTCCCTACCCGCCAATTTACCCCTCTGGTAGACTCAATTCTATAGTCAGATTTCAAGGGTTTGTTTTGGTTTAGTTTTATCTCTTCATTTGTTTTGTATCTTTATATTCCACATACAAGAGAAATCATCAAGTATTCGTCTGTTTCTTCCTGATTATTTCACTTAGTATAACTCTTCTAGTTCCATACATGTTGTAAATGGTAATAATTATTTTTTTTATTTGTTTTTGTGTAAAAGATCTGTAGTGTAGGCCAGAGGTGTGGGTGGGGTGGGGGTGAGAGTATTCACCAGAAACAGAGTGGGGAACAGAACAGGTGGATTTACCGAAATACACTGCTATGGGGAGCAGCAGGAGAGATGACAGGAGAGGTCTGCTGTGCTATATGTGGGCTAGCTCCCTGGCTGGGGATCGAACTCAGGCTGTAGTGGTGATAGCACTGAGACTTAACCTCTAGGCCACCAGGGAGGCACTGGAATTCATATTTTTGGTATAGCTCAGTGGTATTCCATTGTGTATAGATAATTCACCTCTTAATCTATTAGTCTCTCTTGGGGACTTTTCTTCCATTACTTAGCTATTGTAAATAGTGCCACAGTAAACACAAGAGTATGTTTAATTAGTGTCTTAGAATTCTTCTGTTAGATAATAGGAGTGGAGTTGCTTGATCATATAACAGATCTAAAAACTATTAGAAAACTATAGCATTCATAATTACATCAAAAAGAATTTAGAAACTAAGAATTAACCTTACAAGGGAGGTGAAAGATCTGTACAATGAAAACTATAAGACATTATTAAAAGAAATACAAGAAGATACAAAGAAATGAACCAGGTACATTAAAAAATGCTCATCATCAGTAATCATCAGAGAAATGTAAATCGATACCACAATGAGACACTTTACACCTGCAGAATGCTGAAAAAACAAACAACAGCAACAAAATAAAAAAAATGCTTTTGTCAATTTAGAGAAAAAGGAATCCATGTACTCTGTTGGTGGGTATGGACTGTTCAGTCCCTATGGAAAACAGTGTGGAGGTTTCTCAAAATAATTTTGATTGATTTGTTTTCCAGACCTCTAATTCTTTAATGGTGTCTCCAATCAAATATTAACCTCTTCTGGTTAATTTTTCATTTCTTGTAGTTTATAATTTTATAAGTATTTTATAAATTCTTAAATTTCAATTTAATTCTTTAATAGTTTTCATTTTTCTGCTGAGATTCACCCATATGTTCATTCAAGCTGACCATCCTTTTTCTTAAGTCCTTGAACATATTTATAATAGATGTTTTATATTCCTGTCTGCTTAATTTTCAACATCTGGGTAATTTTTGACATCTGTTTCTGTTGACTCCTTTATTACAGGTTGTGTTTTTCTACTACTGCATATTTTTGAGCAATGTATCATTGCTGGCAATACATTATAGTCAGTTATAAAACATATTTTATTTTATAGAATGTTGTTTTTTTTCTGATAAGCTATTCAATTATTTTGTAATCTTTTGACCATTCAGTCTCAATCTTACTCTTTGACTGAATGGGCCTATTTTAGTGTTTTCCTTAGAATGTTGATCAAACACTAAAACAGAGCCTGAAAAACTATAACTGGGTGGCAAATTCCGTTGACCTGTTTTTGTCCACAGATATTTTTTTTTTACTTCAATAAAGTGCTGTTAAAAATTAGCTGAATATATGGCAAAAATATTTACTATCTGTTACTTTATAGAAATGTTTGCCTGAACTTTTTCTTGGGTTCATAGTCCTTTTAGTCCTTTTCCTAGTATCCTTGTTTTAGTTCCTTCATTGCTTTATCTACTATTCTGAAAGGCTCAGCAAGATCCCTCTACTTACTTAGCTGGGTCTCCAAAGCTTCACAAAATCATGACCTCCTGCATGACTGTACTACTCTCAGCCCCATACTAGCGGCTCTCTCTAAGGCCTTGTGGAGTCTTATCCAGTATACCAGATTCCCATCATTCAATGCCAAAAATATCATTGAATACTAGTATGGATTCTTAGTTCAACCTTCTTTGGCCCCTCACCCTCCAGCACAGATAATTGCCTCTTCTCCTTTGTACTCTTCAGTCACTTCAGCAGCATGAGTAGTGATGTCTGGTTTCTCAGTTTAGCAAGAGGACCCTTTGATGGGGCGCCAACTTGAACTGCACTAGGGAAAGTGCCCGGTCAGATGTCTGAGGGGATACAGGATACAACCTACCATCGCCTGATTTCCAACATCCAGAAGCACTTGATTACTGTTTAAGCACCAGTTTAATGCTGTGTAAAGTCTGAAGTCAGCTCTACTATCAGTTACTATATTATAGTGGCCAAAATAAACATTTGCCCCATATTTTAAACATCCTCTCCCCAGACTCACTGCTTTTTAGTCACACTGAATTTTTTCTTTTACGTTAAACTTGATCTCATATCAGACTTGTTTTTATTTTCTCTTTCCTCCACCTGAAATGTGTTTCCTCTCAACCTCAAAAAGCTAGCAACTTTTATGTCCAACTCAAACATTGCTATTCAGATATTTTCCCTAGCCACCCCAAATTGGCTTCATTCCTTCCCCCACTTCCACTTAATCTTAGAATATCATTTTCATTTTATCTGCAAGGTATATACCAATCATTGATACTGTTATTTTACTTATTTGTTTATTGTCTGTCTCTTCCACCATATGAATCTAAGCATTTTTTTTATCAAGATCTTTGTCAGCCTATTTGTAAAATATCCTCAATGTCTAAAACAGTATCTGAAACATAATAACAGAAAAATTAATGAGTTAATTTTAATAATGCTAATTTTGTACAAGGCGAGAGAGTACTGGCATTTTTACATGTAACGAATAACTTAATTTTCACAAAGACTCTAGAGGTAGTTACAAACATTTTCTTTATTTTAAATATGAAGAAATTGAGACAGAGAGAGCCTAAGAAATTCGTTCAGTCATGAGCTGGAAAAATCAAGTTAGAATTCAATTTCAGACACATGATAGACACTCAAAAATATTTGCGTAATGAATAAATCTCCAAATGATTATATTAAGTAATTGTATTTCTCTATTTTGCGTAAAATTAAAAATAGATATAGGAATCTTTTGTATTCTGTATCTTTTTGATTCTTTCTGTAAGTGCTAAAAAATGGTAATACTGCTCATCTTAGGAAGAAGGACTGATGATAACAGAGGATAATAGGTGATATGGGAGATAAAGTTTTGTTTTGTTTTGACTTTTCTTTAAATGTTAATTCTCTAACAGAATGTAAGTACTATTGTGTATAGACATTTTGTATTATTTTTCACAGTTTAAATTTCTCAGCCTCGGGCCTCCCTGTTGGCGCAGCGGTTGAGCGCTGCGCTGTGGAGCTATCGGCAGCACACGATGCGAGTTTGACGCCCGGCTGGGGAGAATCCCACATGGCACGGCAGATCTCTCCTGCCTTAGCCTGCTGCTCCCCTCAGCAGTGTATTTCTGATCTGCCTGTTCTGCTCCCCACTCTGTCTCTGGTGAACCCTCTCGCCACCCCACGCCTCTGGCCTGTACTCCAGCTTGTATGTATAAATAAATCTTTAAAAAAAAAATTAAATACCCTCTTTTAAAAAATAAATAAATAATAAATTTCTCAGCCTCATAAACCAACTTCTTTTCATTTTATGCCTCTAACCAAGAAATATACCCATTTCCCTTCTAACTGAAAGGCATTATAACAGGCAATTAAAATTGCCAGTGAAAAGGAGAAGTGTTAAAAAGTAGGATGAAGCAACAAATAATTGAAAAATAGTGGCTGTTTGAAAGACAGTTACTTAACATTTTATGTGCTGTATAATATTTAGAGACTGCAAGTGGCCTATAAATGATGCTAGTTTTTAATTATAGGTATTGCCAAACTGTTATGGAAACACTCCTTAGAGAATGACAGAAGCTTTCATCGCACATACATGGTAAGCATGTGTGTGTGTATTCATGATTCTGAAATAGTTTTAAAAAACTACATTACAAATCCATACGATAGTAGTAGGAACAAGACCAAGCAGTACCTTATTTTACATGTAATGAGAAAAAGATGACAATTTTTCCAGTATATTAGCAGAGAAAGTAAAAGTTTTGAACAACAGCAAATTTGTTATGTAAGGAATAAGGTCTAGCAGAATTTTGAGCTTTTCAGACTAGAAGAATGAGTGAGTGGAGAGGGACACTAAGGATTCTGGTGAGAGAGAATGAAGATACAGTAAGAGAAGCATCAAGATAAGATTAAAAAGCTATAAAGGAGATGGAAGAGAAACTAACTTTGCGTGAGAAGAGATATTCTTTTTAAGAAGTACAGGAAAGCAAGCTGGGGGACAAATGCACATTTTTACAGTGACTGAATGTGGTGTTTATGTGTGTATATATGTGAGATATTCATTTTAGATGGGTAAGAAGGTGATTTTGTTTATGTGTGAGCTTTGTAAATTGAAGAGAAGGACATTTGCAATGTAGATGTCAACAATTTGGAATGACTATGAATTTATTGATGGTGAAGTTGCACTTATTAACATAAGTACAAGTGAAATTACCTCAATATTTTGAAAGTAGAAATAATAGAGTAAAATACTGCTTTCATCAGACATCATCATTCGACATGTAAAAACATGCAGTATTTTGTTCTGTCTGTTTTCCCAAAGATATCATTTTACTCTTTTCATTTGTAACAATAAAAACACATATTAGGTTTCTTTTTCACATTTGATGTTTATTGGGAAACAAACTGCAGATATAGGCATGGGAAGTTAAATTGCTTTCACATAAATAGTCCATGTTTCTGTTTTAATGAGAAATTTATGCAGTATCTTCTGTATTAGTATCATCTGCTCAGCAGTCAAGCTGCCAGTTAAATATATTAGAGACTTCCCCAGAAATTTGCTTCTACATGGAATCACATTTTCCAGAGTGGTTCTTGACATTGTGTATAAAATCTCCATCTTCTAGTCATCTTATATACAATTTAAAATGGCTGCATGGGGAAGCATATGTGAACATAGTTTTGTTCATCTATTTATTAATTCAGGTGTCATCCTCTGCCCAGTTGAGTCTCTATAAATATAATGTGCATTTATCATTTGAGTTATTATCTAAACTAATAGTATTATATAAGTCAGGGTTTGGCAAATCTTGACTTAGCTTATGAGCTTAATTAGTGTTGTTCCCTGTTTTTGTAAATAAAGTTTTATTGGAAAATAGTCACTCCTTTGTTCACACATGTTTATGGCTGCTTAGTGCTAGAGTTGAGTATTTGGAGCAGAGACTTTATGGTCCACCAAACCCTCAAAATATACTACAGAACTTTTTACAGAATTAGTCAGCTAAGAGGGACAAATGGTCACTTAAACATACTGATATATTCATTGGTGATTTATATTAATATATATTATAATGAACATGAACATTCAAGGAATATTTTACATAAAATTTTAAATACAAACATAATAATTCACAACCACTATGGAAAGCTGCATGGCGGTTCCTCAAATTTCTAAAAATGGAGATTCCATATGACCCAGTAATACCGCTTCTGGGAATCTACCCAAAGGACACAAAAACATTAATCCAAAAAGATACATGCACCCATATGTTTATTGAAGCATTGTTCATAATAGCTAAGATATGGAAACAACCTAGATGCCCAAAAACAGATGATTGAATCAGGAAGATGTGGTACATATACACAATGAAATACCATTCAGCATTCAAAAAAGATAAACACATGCAATTCGCAGTAACATGGATTGAACTAGAAGGGAATATACTCAGCAAAATAAACCAGAAAGAAAGAGAAAAATATCGAATGGTTTCACTTATTACAGGAATATATGGGAACCAAATAAGAAGGAGACATTCAGCAAGGGAGGGGAACGATAAGTGTTCAAAACGGGGGAGAGGGAGCACAAGGGACCATGGTGATGGTTCACGGGTAAATCGGTAGTGGGTAACCTACAGGGAATACACACTTTGTTATAAACATTTACATAGTACTCAAGAGTCCCACCCTTGATGAATAATATTCAGATTATTAGTAGCAGAACTGTTGAAATAAGATAGTTAGGTTATACTATAGACATTAGGTCCAGCATCCTGAAATTACTATTTTCATGATCTTGGATGAGAGTCTTAATGTCATTTTGCTTTTTTTGAGTCTTCATCTATAAATTGGAGGTAACGTATCATATAAGGTTGTTTGGCGTTGTAAGAGTTTACAAGGAACTCTGGGAAAGATCTTTAAGCATAAAAATAAAAATAGAAATTATAGCTATTAAATATTATTTTTATTATCTTCAGTCATGTTAGACCTTATAAAACTCTAATTTCAACACTTTCTTTCCATTACACAACAATAACTTTTGAGTTCTACATTTCAGATTGTTTGGCTCAAATTGCTTTGGATAATAGATATATTTTCTGAATCTACAGAAATATGGCTTAGTTATGTAAATGAACAGTAACAAAACTTTGTTCTACCATAAGAGCAATTCTTCATCAAATATTTTTATAGTATTTCCATCTTTATTCTTTTGTACTGTCACCTTAGAAACAGTATGTTTATATATTCTAAAACATTAAATTGCATTACTTTAAATATGCACTTAAATAATATATTTTATTTTTCACTAGTTTGGCAGTGTTTAATCAAATAGTTGTTTTATTATTAACATATAACATGGGTATAAGCCAAATAGCCTAAGAAAATAGATGGGTATTTGCCTATTGCACAGGTTTTGTGTATAGAAATTGCTAAATGCCTCTAAATCAGGATGATGCCTTTGCTTTCTCAGCATGAAAGTATTAGATAACACACAAATTAATCTTGAGATTCAAAGCCATGTTTGTTGGCCATCTCTTAGTATAATGCCATATCAAATTCTAATTTGTTTCTTTTCACTCTAAAACTTACCTTAAACTCAATACTTAAAGCATTCTTGAAAATATTGGCACGTTTAATATTAACACAGAACAAGATTAGTCTTCGAAATTATTTCATTACCAACCTTTAGCATCTTGTGAATTTTCTATCGTCAATACAGATATGTTTTCTGTAATGTTTGAATAAGTTTAAAGTTTAACTTAAGAAAGAATTCATTATATGTTTGTTATGTGTGTGTGTAAATATATATACATATATATATATAGAGAGAGAGAGAAAGGAAGGGAGAGAGAAAGCTATATATAACTGAAAACACTTATAAAGAAATTAAAAGAGAATCATCCTTTATTTGGTAATTCTATGGGAAATACCATGAAAACTAGTTAATTCATAACTACACCTAAGTAATTTAAATGATCTGTGAAATAAATGGGTAATGAAAATTTAATTGGATATATTAGAGTATATTAAAATGCAAAAAGCAATCTAACTTATTGTAAAATAGTTATTTTCTACAGTGCCCATGTATATGATACGTAATAAATTATATATAGTCTATTATGAATTGTATCCATAATATCATTTATATGATAACATTTATAGTATCATTAGGTATATACAAAATTACTTATCAGAAAAATAATTAGATAATCCAATTAATCATTGTTGAATAGATGCTTTATACTTTCTTGCCATAAAGAAGAAATTGGTGGAAATCATGGGGCCTAACTACTTTAGAAAGCCATCCTTCTAGTTCCGAAATGAAGACATCTATCTACATAAAGGCAACGAAGAAATATCCAGAACATATAAAACTCTCAAATCAGTCAAATAGCAAACTCTTCTTTTTTGGTAAACTTTTACATGCATGATCTATTTATCATTAGTAATTATTGAATATTACTAATTTTATATACTCTGCTGGGCCCATAGAATAATCCATCATAACAAAACCAGAATGTTCTAACCCTATCCCTAAGTATAGTGTAGGCTGAGAACCAGTCAACAACACATTCAAACCTTGGGCATAACAATGGATTGAAATTAAAGTAATTATGTTGATGCCTTAATCTTCTATTCTTCCTTATTCTAATTACCAAGACTTAACATTGTGAACATTAATTTTCATGAACTCTTTTCAACTCTACTGAAGAAGGGAATAATGATGGAATAGAATGAATCTTTATGTACTTTCTTCTTATCATAGAAATAAAGAAAAAAAGACTATGCTTTGTTTTATTGACTAAGGAGTTATTTCCAATTTACCTGCAAAAATTCCCTTTGTCCTCTCCAATGAATTATGTAAATAGTGTATCAATTTGAAAACTTTTCAAAATTGCAATTGTGATGATATAGTTTTAAAATGCATTACTTTATAAAGGCAAAACAACTAAAATGGCTGCTTAAAATTTTTCATTTGGTAAAGAAATTTCAGTTAGTAAAGGAATTTACCAATTCCTTTACAATGTTAATAACTTAAATATTTAAAGACAGCCAAATGTTCATGTGTCTCTTTTTCTCTTATCCTAAAAGGTAGTCAAAGAAAGGAAATATTACTGAAAGTTGCAACTCTAGGTAGGTAGTAAGATATCTTACAAAATTAAAATTTAAAATTTGTCATTGCAAATTTTGTCTTTTTTTTCTTTTTTAAAATGAGGCAAAACAAAATAATTAGAAAGAAATGATGACTCTAAACTCAAGCTTAAGAAAATATGGGACTTGTATAAAAAATGAAGTCATAGTTTAGACCATGTATTTAATGAATTGTGCCTAAGTCTTATAGAATCTATGGATGGAATATAGTTATCAGGGAAACTCTCATGAACAGGACAGATATGGGCAGGACTGATACAATAATAAAAGGCTCTCTTTCTGCCCCACCAGATAAGTAAGCATTCCTGTCTTCTTTATTTACCCTCAAGGGTTAACAAGCTTGTTTCTTTTTTACTTTTCAGGGGAAAGAGCGTCATTAGGAAGACAACATTCTGAATTGCTGACCACCAGGTGATGGTGAAGGCAAGCTGGTGTCAACTGGTTGCAAGGGTAATCATGCTGAGTCTAGCCCATCTCCCTTCTACTCCCTGGAACTCTGGGTAAATACCCTTGCCCTCTGCCAAAGAGCAGGATGGTGGTCTTTCAGACATGAGTCTGCTGCCCTCCTCTGTTTGTCAACAAATTAAACTACTTTCCATCTCTTCAAACTCTGTTTCCTTTTTTTTTGGCTAAGGGAAACTGAGACCAGTATTTGTTAACACTTCCCAGGAGTACCAAGGTGCAAGTGGGCCACAGGAATAAGAAATTTTCATCAGTCTTTCTCCCCTTTGGCCCACCTGCTGTTAATGTGATATCTCTTCACCAAGTGACTCAGTTCCTCCCATCATCAAGTTGGGCAGGGAACATGGTACTCCTTTTTTTATGGAGATGTTTTGTAATAACTTGACATTCAAAAGGAGCACAATAAACATTAATCAATGAGGAATATAGTGTTGCAATTAAGTGTATTATGTGTTTAATGAGTCAAAGAGAAAAGTCAGAGAAATTGTGTTTTTGAAATCCATACAAGAACCGAATAATAAAAACCAGCTAAAATTGAAATCTGAGTGCAAACACCAAAGGTTGGCTATTATGAAAATATTTAAAATAGTTATTTTGGACCCGGATGAGTTACGAGAAATTGAGAAATAGATATATCAAAACTGAATGTAACAGCAATTATTTTGTAGGCATTTATTGAATAGCAGTCATTGATAATCCAGACACTTCAAAAATATTGGTTATGTAAGGTGTTTCCTAGAATCTGACTTAGATACATTGATCAGTCAGGCAGATAACTGTAGTATTTCTCTTTGATTAGTACTTTAAATAAAAAACTCCATCTCTTTCTTATCTTTTGTTATTTACAGATTTTGCATTAGCTTAACTAGTCACTGGATGTCAGCCTTGTTTCACTAAAATTTGCTTATCAGTATTATTTTTGTCTAGCAATTT
This sequence comes from Scalopus aquaticus, assembly GCA_004024925.1. Lineage (NCBI taxonomy): Eukaryota > Metazoa > Chordata > Mammalia > Eulipotyphla > Talpidae > Scalopus > Scalopus aquaticus. The sequence continues at coordinate 14,422 of PVIJ01004145.1, read as the reverse complement.
TATAATTCTTAAATATTACCGAGATTAGTTTCCTGCATTGTTTTGGAAAAAAAGGAGTAAAATCTATGTGACTAAAACAAAAACTTCTTAGAGAATGCATAAGTTGTCTATATATAGCCAAATTTCTATTGGGTATATATCATACTGTTTGAGAGGCAAATATAGATGTAGCAATAAAAGGAGGAATCTTTTCTACCACTAAAATGACCATAGTTTGGCCTAGACAGTTTTCCTCATAAGAAAGATGAGAAAAAAAATATTTTGAAGTCTATAAAATATTTTTAAATATTTAGAAGAGAAAATTCCTTTCCCAGGGCCTCCCTGGTGGTGCAATGGGTTAAGCGCAGCGCTGTGGAGCTGTCGGTAGCTGCGGCGTGAGTTTGATGCCTGGATGGGGAGATTCCCACAGGGCAGAGCAGACTTCTCCTGCCTCACCGGCTGTTCCCCTCAGCAGTGAGTTTCAGTCAATCTGCCTGTTCTGCTGCTCACACTGTCTCTGGTGAACCCTCTCGCTGCCCCACACCTCTGGCCTGCACCACAGCTTGTATGCATAAGTAAATCTTTAAAAAAAAAATTCCTTTCCCAAATTTATATTTCTTTCCCAAATTCTAAATTATGCTTTCCCAGTGCTAAATAAATTAACTCATCAAGTTTCACTCAATTTTTATACAAATCCTGACAGAATTTTTGAAAGTTTCCATTACACCACTTCATTTTTTATGAAAGACTTAAATCAGTACCTGTTTTCGCTAACAGAAAGAAAGCCAAAGTGTATTTTGCGACATGCGACAAAAGCTGAAAAGTGAAAAATGCGTCCAACGCTGCTTTACGGCAGTCGTCACAGCAACAGCGTGCGCCAAGCCTGGCGGACAGCACCTCCAAGCTCCTTTCCGGGAACTACAGTCAGCACCTCAGTTTCAAGGAGAAGTTGACAAAAATGATATTGAAGAGGTTTTGGAGTCCCAGACCAAGAACTGACAGACAAGAGCTGATATAATTGCAGGACAGATTACGAATGAAAATGCAGCACAGTGACGGCCAGAAAGTTAAGTCTTCAGAATTGAACTTGCAGGAGATTTTCACTAGGATTTGCGGTGCTGCAATGATTGCAAAATAGTATGACTTTAATTTTGAAAGGTTTAGGCCAGGTTGGCAGGATGTTCTGAGTGCTTGCAAAGAATCCCGTGATGGAAAAATGCAGGCGGCTAAGCAGTCAAGTGCAGTTGTCTTTCAAGCCTTCCATGTTGGCCACAGCAGATAACATCCTGGACTTTTGACTTTGAGGCACACAGACATAGGAGAACGTGTGTTAACGACATACTTGCCCTGATGGATTCAATGGATGATCAGTCATTAAGAGCTGATGCCTCACCTGTTCCCCCTTATCCCAATCTCCTTTACCTCCCACCACCCAACCTCAGTCTATCTCATCTGATCACCGCCTCTGAACCTTGCAGTGTGCTCACCACCTTCCAGGTAGTGGTAAGTGAAACTATACTATATATACATTATTTCTGTTTTATACAGGTGTGTACTTATATCATCATCACTTTTACTATATGTTGGTGTTAAAGTTTAAAGTGTTATTTTCATAATTTGGTAGGTTTTTGGGGGATAAGAGAATACTTACAATTATTCCATATAAATTAGTGTTATGTGTTTCATTGCTTTACGCCATTTTGACTTAGAAAATATTTTGATAGAGGGGAAAACTGTGTAAGCATCAAATTTTCTCATTTAGAGTATAGAGCATAATACATATAGGATGACATCTGATCTCATACATTATTTCAGAAAAGAGAAATTAGCATGTAAGTAACTGAAGTGCTTATTGCTGTAATAATAAATCTCTGCCTTCTCTAGAGACTTCATGTCTACTTCCAGAAATAAATATAAATGTAAAACTTTATCAAATATATTATCATATATGTCATTTCTGGGATGTCTTTTCTACTTTGTATTATAAATAATGTTTTCTAAGTGAAATTTCTCATATTATTAAAACATTTAAAGCATAAGATTTAGAAAAACAAAGAAACATCAGACATCACCTATTCCTACCACTGAATTTTACATAAACTAAAAACAAAGTTATTTTGTTAAAAATGTGATCATAACAGGGTTGGATTTCTTTTCTCCCTTCATCTGAGTTGGTTTATGTTCTAACCATATTATAATAGGCCACCTATATCGATTCTAGTTGGAAATTATGGAGTGTGGTGCATTTCTTTTAGTTTTAAGATAACAAAACCTAAAATTAATCCATCTAATTTCAAACTCTGCTAAACTCAGCAAATGCAATTCTTCATATCTGATAAAGGTAAAGATGTTTTTTACACTTCTTGCTGGATGTGGTTACCGTTTTTATGTTACAATTTTTTTTGTGACGCAGGAGTATACTTTTCTAAAAATTTCCTCTAGATATTATTTACTGGGGGTTTCCATGATTGAAAATTAATGTTATGACCCACTTAAAGCATTGGTTTTTCAAAGTATCTTGTTGATTGTCCATTGAAGTGAATAGGACTGCCTGACCCTGAAGATAATCCCTTATTTGATCAGCATCTGACTCTTTCATAATGTATGCCTTTCTTTACCATGTATCCCCATAGCAATACCAGAATTTGCACATGTAAAAACTGCTCTCTTGAAACCCAGCTATTTATTTTTTTGTCTGAAATCTTTTCACTGATTTTATTGTTTCTTCTGTCTCAGTTTTCATCATATTTTCTGTGACTAGTGTAGTTACCATAATCTGTAAGGATATTTTTTTCAACTGCTTTTTATAAGCACAGGTTTTAAAAGTCATTTCTAAACAACAAAATCAAAAGTTTGTTCTCTGAAAAAAAATCAATAAAATCGATAAATCTCTAACCAGGCTTCCATAAAAAGAGAAAAGACATAAAGTATTAATGTTATGTGAAAGAGGACACTTGGCTATCACTGCTTTTTATAGAGGTTAAAAGAATGATAAAAGAATATTAAGAATAATTCTGTGCCCATAGTTTTGACAGTCTACATGAAATGGACCAATTACTTGAAATGTGCAAGTACCAAAACATATACAAGAAGTCAATATCTGATTAGGTTATTCATTAAAGAAATTGAGTTTGTAATTAATAACCTTCCAAACAGAACAAGATAACAAGGAGAAAATATACATGCATTGGGTTTGATGATTACTTTTGTTATTTTATTTAATTTTGTTTTTTTTGAAGTGACATTGCATTATAATATTATGAAAGTTTCAGATGTACATCATTGAGAATCAATGTATATATCCTACATTAAGTTCACAACTAAAAGAGAGATATACTGGGCCATCTCCTCTGTAATGGCTCATGGTGGGAAGCAACAGTTTCTTTGGCTGCTAAATATTGGCGCTCAAATTGTTAAGTATTTCTTATATGCTCTAACAAATACTCCATAGTATTTGCATGTGTAAAGGCAAAAAAAATGTGATTGCAATAAAAAATATTGGGGATAGCTCCATTTTGAGAGCCATGATGTTTACTGTAACACTGCAATGATGGTTAGATGTAGTATAAATGAATAGAAAACCCAGTCACTTCAGGTTGCTAAGGTATAGCAAAATCAGCACTTAACCAAGTTTTAAATGAACATGCTAACTGAGAACTTCTAGAGTTACTGAAGTAGAGAGCAGTAATAAAATGCAAATGCTCAAACTCCCTGGAGGACAGAGGATATTGGATTATTTCATTGAAGAAATAATGCATGTAGTTATATTGATACCTTCAAACTCTTGATATGATACTCCTATCTTTCCAATAAATTCAACAAATGATAGGCCTTGGTGATTCTCAATGCTGAGAGAAGTCATTTCCCAATCATATCACTGTCACAGTCATTATAGGAGGGGGAATGAAAATTAAACAAACGACCTTATCTCACTAATACTTTATCATCTTTTCAAGAGGGATCCAGATATAGTTTGCTTTATGTAAAAAGGATGAAATACTACTTTGCCATTCTGGCCAAAGGTATGTTAATGCCCCTTCTTATTGTCATAATTTAATAAAGAAAAAATGATTGTAAAATTACTCTCAGAACTAGAAGGCCTCCCTGGTGGCGCAGCGGTTAAGCACTGTGCTATGGAACTGTCGGCAGCAGCAATGTGAGTTTGACGCCCGGCCAGGGAGATTCCCACATGGCGCAGCAGACCTCTCCTGCCTCACCTGCTGCTCCCCTCAGCAGTGTATTAAAAAATATAATTACTATCAGAACTAAAATTAATTATAATAATGTTGTAATACTACTAAAATCCATTTTCTAAGGAAGACTAAATTTTTTTTAAAGATTTATTTATTTATGCATACAGACTGGGGTGTAGGCCAGAGGTGTGGGGTAGTAATAGGATTTACCAGAGACAGAGTGGGGAGCAGAACAGGCAGATCAACTGAAGTACACTGCTGAGGGGAGCTGCGGGTGAGGCAGGAGAGGTCTGCTGCACCATGAGGGAATCTCCCCGGCTGGGTATCAAACTTGTGCTGCAGTGGTTCTGAATAGCTTTGTAGTGCTGTGCTTAACCCGTTGAGCCACCAGGGAGGCCCAGGAAGACTAAATTTTTAATTGGAGATGGAGATGTAAAACATGATGTCCCTGGATTAGCTGATAAATAAGTGCAAAATACAAAACAAAAGTTGGTATTTTATATTTTAATGAAATTAAAGGTGTTGAAACTAGAGACCAATTGTTTAAAGATTCTGGTAAAAATCTAGGAGATGAGCGGTCTCCTGGTGGCATAGGTGTTAAGTCTCAGACCTATCACCATTGTGGCCTGCATTCAATCCCCAGGCAGGGAGGTAACCCATATGCCACAGCAGACCTCTCTTCTTGCGCCTACTGCTCCCCTTAATGGTGTCTTTCAGTAGATCCGACTGTTCTGCTCCCCACTGTCTCTGATGAATCCTCATACCACCTGCACCTCTAGCCTACACCTCAGTTCTATTTAAATAAAATAAATCTTTAAAAAAAATCTAGGGGACGAGAAACAGCAATGAATTTGGAATATGAGACCCAAGAGTTGGTTGATATATCTCCTTACTACCTACCTCAGGAATAACAATGATCCTAACTTCACCTTTAGTTATATCCCAGTTATATTACGGTTTTCCATTTTGCCCAGCTAAACCATATAGGAGAAAGAATTCTAGCAAAATGTTTCTAAATTTTTCTCTGTTCCAGTGAAATTACACACTACTTTAGGTCTTTTTAGGAAGCATGTCGAACTTCTTACAGACCTCCTTGGGTGAGAATGTTTTATTCTATAACCGAGTCAGTTTTACATTAGTTCTTTTGACTTTGACTCTAAAGATGACCCATCTTTCCTCATAGCAAATTGATTGTCTGGATGCCCAAACCTGTCAAATCAGAGTATCACATTAAAACTACAGATATTTTCTGTAGTTCGCCAATCTAATTAACATGATCATTCAGCTGAGCAAACCATCACACTAGCACATCTATTATTAGGGTCATTTCAGGTATTTCTAGATTAATATTTTTAATAACACAGAAATAGTGATGGTGATCTTTAGGAAAAGGTAATAAAAATTGTAATTGACAAAAAGTGTCTTTGCCAGTTTCCCCTATACATTTTACATATGATACATTTAATTTAGATTGTGAGCAAATAAATTAATGGAATTTTTACTTCTTTATACCTACTAAGCTTGATTTTCCCATGAATTTTCTCAGATAATTATATTACTGGGATTATGAAACTATTTTCATAAATATCCTCCTAATATCTAGCTACTAATATTTAAATACAAATTGAAATGGATTCTGAACAATACTAAGTATAGAAAGATTGAGCTAGAAGTTTATTTTTTCATAAATCTGGACTGTATCCTTCCCTATTTGTTCTGTGATGAATGTATACATGGTAACTATTTCTATACTGATTGAAGTGGATTAAGTGAATGAGAATTATTAGGATAACATTCAGTAGGCTGGACTGCAGGCTTTATGGTGTGCTAAGTATAGTAAACCTGAATGTGCGTAAGTTGTAAAAACTGGACTCTTAAGAATCTCAGCTCACTATTATTGCAATTTGAACTTTCTCCCCTCTGTCCTACAATTAAAATGAAAAGTCCTTATTTTCTGCTGTCCTGGGGCAGTCAATTGCTATGCTGGACAAACTGTTACTATACATGTACATAATTTATGAATACAGAATCTCGGTTCTCTAGAACAGCCTTAAATTTGTCCAGGTGTCCAAACTTGGCTTCCCTTGATTCTGTATGGCCCTGATATTCATCTAATTATTTATGTTTGTTAATCCAGATATTGTTTCTGTTTCCTGCAACAAAATCATGATTCTTTAATACATACCCACATCCTGTAAGGATAACAAAAGCGCAGTCACCAAGAGTCTTGGGGAAAGACCTTTAAATCTGCACTACGGTCTGAAGATTTTATCTCTTATCTCTATATGCTTTGCAATATGCATGACATATTAATATAGTACAAACAACATATGGTTGATAAAAATAGATATAAATAAAGGATATATATGTTTATTGTTAAAATAAATATATGAAATGGAATATTTCAGGTTCTGGGTATGGAAAAGAGGAAATTATGTCGGGGGGAGGGTAATGTAAATTAAGAAAAATCACTTTCCGCTGAAATCCTTTAAAACTATTGACTATGCATTTAGTATGAATTCCCCTAATAATTTCCTTTGCACTAATGTTTATGGTCTTCTATTACTAATGACATTACATAACTTTTGAGAACAAGATATTTGTTTAATATCTTAAGCGTAAGATCTGAACATTTTGAATTTGCACTAACTGAATATAAATCAAAGTAGTCTGTTATACTTCAGTACAAATGGCTCAAAACTCTTAGTAGCTTACAAAAACAGAAGCTTATTTCTAGCTTAATACTACATGTCCATTGTCAGTGAGCTGTAAATTTGTTTTATGTAAATTTTGCCAAAAGAGAGAAGGTCTATATGGAAAACCTTCTGCAGACTCTTAAACACTTGATTCACCAGTGTTGTTAGTTAGCCTCACATTTCATTAGATTAATAAAGACATATGACTGAATGTGGTATGAATGTGATTAAGGAACATGGTCCACTCTTATCAAGGGGCATAGAAAGGAAGAAAGTACAAATTTTGACAAAAAGGTAATAGAAATACTACATATTATGTGAACTGAAAGCAGTCACCTGATTTCTTCAGTTTTTAGAGTGATTTTATGATATAAATTCAAACAGCAAATCTATCACAGTGTTTACCATATTGTGAATATCAATAATGACATTTTCTTTTCTGAACTTACAGTTCCAAATAATTCACGTTCTATGTGCTAGTGTGCTGAAAACCATACTGAGTAAAGACAATGATGTTACACCTATTTTATGTAAAAATGCCCCCTACTCATACCAATCCATGTGTGCATGAAATAGGTGTAACTGCATCATTCACATGCATATATATACACATGTACATATATATACACCAGATGTTAAAAATAATTAAAAATATGTAAGAATGTTAAAATATGCAATCACTTTCCAGTACATTGCAACTTAGAATCATCTATGATCCCCCAAAATACAGAGCTTTTGGGGGTGGAAATTATGATGAATGGTCAAAAGTCTCATCTGTAAATTCTTTGTCCATTTAAGGACTTTTAAAAAGATGCTCAATGTCATCTAATTACATGTCTGAAAACACTTAAATTTAGAAGTATTTCACTGTGTTTGAAAACTAGTGTACCAAAATCTAACTATGAAAATAGATGATGCTGTAAAATTTGAATTTGTAACACTGAAATTGAATATTGAAGCACCTTCCATAATAATCTCTCGAGTATAGCCAACATACATGATTAAATTGAAGAAGGTATTCAATTATGAGTGACAGGAAGGTGCACTAAAAATTAATATAAGTAAAATGAAGGCATTGATCACTGTCAACTAATCAGGCAGGGGTAGGGAAACAAAATGCTTAGCACTTTTGGAAAATTATTTGAAAAATAGAACATAGCATCATTTCGATAATCTCTCAAATCAGCTATCAAGTTTGCACAGGGTGTCAGAGAGCCAGTTAGCATTCAAATTAATGTGTAAATTCAAATTTAAATATTGAAGAGTACATCTTTTTTCAGATGGATAAAAAACACATTTATAAAATAATATAGAGCTTAGATTTTTCTCAAAAGCTATGGTAGTGTTTTAAAAATTATGTGTATACACACATTTATTTATATATGTATATCTGCTATCAGAAAAAATAAGCACTTTGGACTAAAAGTGACATAAAAGAGCAACATTTTAGTCTCACAAGCAAAAACTAGTAATGTAAATAAATGAGCATATCCTAGTTTCTTGCCTCCTAAATTTAATTTTCTCTGTGTATCATCCCCCCACATAAGAACAGTTGAACAAAGATAGCAAACAACTCAACCATGGCTAATAACCATAGCATAACGAGGAGAGAGAAAATGTTGTGAACATTAATGCCTGGTAAAGAAGAGAAAAAATATTCCAAAATGATCACAGTCATTTCTGCATTCCTGGCAAAATCAAACGGAGAATACATGGAAATGAGAAATAATGTAGGATTTAAACAGAGAAAATGGCCTCTAGAAAAATGTAGTCCAACCCTGAGTAGAAAATACTGGTAATAGAGGCCTGAAGAATCATAATTTTGGTTCTTGGGTAATCTAAGGAGTAGAGCAAAAATATTTAGTGCAGAAAGTCTCAGTTTTGGGAAGGCACTTCTTTTAGTATCACTAGAACTCCCCAGGTCATTTGGTACTAAAGGAGAAGGGGAAACAAGTAGTGGCTATTATACAAGTAGTAGCTATTAAAACAAGTAGTGGCTACTAAAATTCCTACAGAAAGAAGAAGAAAACTAAAAATAAAAAGCCATGCTAACCCCCCCTGATTAGTGCCATCAATTAAGTAAATGTCACAGACTCATAACAAAAATACAGGATATTTTTGAACCAAAAAAATTTAAATATCCTACCCAAAGCTACTACCTCTGTCTAAATAAACCTGCTAATTGTGGTCTAGGAATATATAAAATACTTAAAAATAAACAAGAAATGGCAGAACACATCCATACGAAACTACTGTTATTTAAAATATATGTGATAAAATTGTCAAGTTTCTGAAAATTCACCTATCAAAACTCAAGTATAATGCAAAGAAAATCTATAATACAACATCATGAATCGGATGCTGACAAATTTGTTTTTTATAAAGGGCAAGAGAGAAAATATTTTATACTTTACAGGCCATATACAGTCTGTCACATAGAGTTTTTGTTTTACTTTACAACCTTTCAAAAATGTAATAGACATTCTAAGTTCATGGCATAACTGAAAACCATTCATAGCCAAATTGGTCCACAAACAGTTTTTCAACCCTTGCCCTAAATTGATTTAATGTCCTTAAGAACTTTCACAGATATTTCAAAATCCTTAGATTTCCTATTGGATTTTAGCAACAAAGGAAAATTATAACAGCACAATAGAAGATAATGAATGAATATTAAAAATTATAATCAAATGGTATTTAAAATTTTAAAAAGGAAACAGTCCGATAAAAGATGGCAAATATTTTGGACAATTCAGGAAAGAAGGGATATGTATACCAAATAAGCATATGAACTGATATTCAATATCATTAGATATTAGGTAAAGCTAGAGATCAATGGCAGTTATTCAGGAAAGAAACGTTATCTGTTCACACTATTCTTGTTAATGTCACATCAATGATTTCATTATAAGTAGCTTCCAAATTTATATTATAGGAAGCTAGATTGAAAATACATGTCCCAGCTTCTACATCACTTAGAATGCCTCCATTTAAAGTAATGAAGTTGTGAGTGATAGGACTACAGAAATAAAAAGACAGAAAAATGATATCTGTAATTATATAATATTTTTTGCCTTCACGCATCAAAATTGTCGAGCATATAAAAACCATGATGGGTTGCTTACTTTTCACTTAAATATATTTAAATTAATACATGTAACCCAGTTAAGTAGTTTGATTATCAGGTGCACATTCTGCTCTTTATAACAAAGTGAAGTCTGTCACTATGTATTGAGTTGAATGATGAAAGAAATTAAAAATTACAATATAATACTACAGTAAGCTCCATTTATACTCAAATACTACTTGCTTCTAAAGCTGTATATCACGTCAAATGCACATGATGTGTGTTCACATATGTTACATATTTGCCTTTCAAAAATCCTGTTGACTTCTGTTGTATATGAAGATTATGAAATATTCTATTCAGTAGGAAGAAAAACAATTATAGATGGAATCAGTGGTGAGGGTAAATTATTAGTATTGGCAGAGAGGAGAGAAAATTTCCCCCTAATCCTGTGGATTCTCTTGGGCTAGCTATGCAATCAAATTAATATCAGATATGAATTTGCAGTGGAGGGGAGCAAATTTAATTACTTATGTGTAGGGAATCTATAAAGACACACAGATTTCAAAGACAGTGGGCAAAATGATAGTATATATCCTGTGCTAGGGAATGGGATAGTGGTGAGTAGCTTTAAGGAATTTAGAGTGAAAGTCACATGATGAGGAGAGAGTGGCTCACAGGTCAAAGACCAGACACTTTTTAATTAGATGTTTTTCCTGTCATGTAAAGAGGTTTTTCAGATAGAAAGGTTGTTTGTGATAATAACCCTAATTCTAGGTAAGACACCCATTTTAATTCTTTTTTTTAAAGATTTATTTATGCATACAAACTGGGGTACAGGCCAGAGGCGTGGGGTGGTGAGAGGGTTCACTAGAGACAGAGTGGGGAGCAGAACAGGCAGATCGACAGCAACACACTGCTGAGGGGAGCAGCAGGCAAGGCAGGGGAGGTCTGCCATGCCATGTGGGAATCTCCCCAGCTGGGCGTCAAACTCACGTCGCCTTCCGGCAGCTCCACAGCGCAGAGCCTATCTGCTGAGACACCGGGGAGGCCCCATTTTCATTCTTTCAAGTAATGAAAGGAGTGTTAAAAGTTTCTTGTGAGCTTCAAGGATCACAGCTGACTTCAACTCAAAGTAATTCACATGCTAAAATCACAAGTATTGAGGAAGCCTGTTCTGAGCATCTTGTAGAGAAGTATCTTTCAGTTGCCTTTCTCAATATATTTCAAATACCAGATTAACCATTTTTTCACAATCCTATTTACATAATACTTTTTAAAAATCTTATGCAAGATGATTTTTAAGGTATAATTTAATTTTCATTATGTAAACAGAGGTCGTCATTTAAAAAAACATTCCTATGTAAACAACTGTTTTTTCTTTATTTTTGCTATTGCAAACATGAGGAATATATAGTGAATATATAAACAAGCAGCAATTTAATCACCAAGGAAAACAATAGCAATTATCACTTTTCCACATATCAGGCTCATTCTCCCTTTAAACAAAATATTTCATTTTCGCAGTTGACTCCACCTTCTTCTAAAATTTAAATCACCATTCCAAAGTCAGTTGTACATTTGTCCCATCTGTATTTAAGTGTTTTTGCTGCATGTATGTGCATTCCTGAGGAATTATATTCTTATTTTTAAAGCTTTTTCTAAATGATATTATTCTATTTCTATTTGGGAATTTGTTTTATTCTATAGTATTTCTAATATTCTCTTATATTGATGTGCATGACTTCAACTCATTTATTTCACTGCTATCTAATTTTTCATTGAAAATGTTGTCAAAATTAATTTAGTCCCCATTATGGATTATTTTTTCATGTTTTTCATTCCTGTAAGTTATTGTGTCAAGAGCATACTGGTAACATTTGCTTGTATATGCAGAATAGGTTAATGCTACTTCTCATTAATTTTAAAAAGGAGTTCAAAAGTTGTAGTAGAGTATTTGAACTTTTAGTTTTGTTGAACTTGTTACTCTGCTCTCCACATTGGTCATACAAAATTATAATGCACCATCAGTAAAGAAAACTCATTGTGTCCATGTTTCTACTAACTCATACTATAGCCAAATTAAAAACAATTGTCAATCTGATGAATGTTAAATAGAGCATTAATGTCATTTAAATTTCATGTCGCTACTACTCAGGACTAGATCTTGAAGATCACAAATGGTTTCTTCCTACTTTGAATTTCTACCACTATAGCCATTAAAATATTCAAAAGTCTAACCTCTAGCTGCAGATCAGTGTAGGACACTTGTCACATGTAATTATTTAGAATATGTTTGAGGTAATTTGCTTATGGATAATCCCCAGATCCTTTATTGGCTAGTTAATGTATCTATTCCAGTTTGCATTGTCCATTATTTCTTCAACAATGTATTTATTGCCAATATGTAACATATGCAACTCCTCATATGTGTAAATTAATTTATGGCATTCTCTTTAATTTTGGTACTCGTGTCTGCGCCATTGTTTCATTTGTTATTTTACTATATTATTATAATTAGATCAAATATATATAGAAATTTCATCTTCCTTCAATTTTTCATTCTCTTGGCTGTTTACCTTTCTGTATGAATTTTCAGTCAAATTTCTCAAATTCCACAGAGTAGATCTTATTATTTGTGTGCATGTTTAGCCAATTTTAAGTTTTTTGACCTGAATAATATTTTGCTTTATCTTCACATATTTTTACATGTATTTATTTTAGAGTTCGTGACCAGGAAAGTTTCAGTTGTTTCTATTCTGAATGGAATGTTCATCATAGATTTGCAATTTTTTCTTTCTAGTTTTTACTTTTGCGTATATTTGAAATTATTGTTGATGTAAATCTTATCTCCAGCAACCTAATATGCTTCTATTAATGATAGCAATTTGTCTTTATTTCTTTTGAGAGTCTATAAAGACAATTGTAATTCCTTGATGCTTGCTTTCTGATACAGATTTTTGCCTTAATATCGTAATCAGAATTATAGCATAGCGTTAAGTAGGAATTGAAAAATAGACATATATCTTCTGGCTATTAAAGCAAAGTGCCACCAATATGATCTATGTCACAGGTTGGAACAGAAACACTTCTTTAAAGAAATACTATTAATTTTGTTCTACGTTTTAACACAGTGGATATGCAGTTACATCCAGTATTTATCTGTTCCTAAAGAGATGATTAGAAGTTTTTCTTTCATCTTAAGATGTTGAATTATATTAATAGATATACTTTTTATTCTCATGTCTCTAATAATTCCTTTTTGATTAGTACATATCCATACATGCTTGACTTTATTATTGATTTATAAATATAGCAAATATTTGCATAAGACAGATTAATCTGTGATTTTTTTCTTTCTGTTTTTATTCATTTAAAGTTTGCTATTGAACTTATAAGAAGGTCCTTGAAGAGTTGTAGGAAAAGATGTATTTAAATTGTCTGGAAAAATCTACATCAATAATAGATTAGGTTTCCTTAAACTGGCCAAACTTGACAGAAGATTCTGAGGAACTCAATTTAATTTGTGTAAATGTTTTATAATTTGATTTCCTTAATAAATGTAACTTTACATCAGTTTTAATTTCTCCTTGAGAAATTTTTCGTAAATCATATTTTTCCTTCAAATTGTCTAATTCACCTAACTTTTCAGTATATTTACATACTTGAATTATTCCCCTATGACAGTTTAATCTCTATTATATATTGATTTATGTTTTATTTTTTCCAATTTTATTATTTAAATGTGCTTTTTTTCAGTCAGGGACTTTTTTAATGACTTACAGTTTTTAATCAATCCTCAGTGAATTTCACTGCTTCTTATTTCATTAGTTTCTTTTTTAAAGATTTAATCCTATATATTTTAAAAATGTACTATGACATTTGTTTTCTGAATTTGTTTTTACTTGAATATATATTTCTTGAGTGTTAATTTCTAGTCATTTATAATATATGCTTTTAATGTCGAAAAACCATCTCAGGGTTTCTTACTAAAATCCAAAGGATCTATTTGAAATGTTTTTTGTTGTTGTCTTCACTCCTAAATATTTTATAAATTCCATTACAATTTCATCTTTGACACATAAATTATTTAGTAGTGTTTTCTCAGTTTTTCTATGTTGTGGTGGATGCTTATCTAAGAGATATTCTTTATGAATTGAATTGCAATCACCCTTTTCTTGTGTGTGTATATATGCGGGATAGTTGCATTCCAGCTAATATAGACACCCCATGTTCAGCAGGTAGCAATAAGATACATCTTACTTTGTGCATTATTATTCAAATTAAATATCTCTACCTTGAAGTAAAAACACCAATTAAACTAAGAAATAGTATGATGTACTAAAAATTCCTCAACACTATGGCAGTTTCATCAAACTTAAATGAAACTTTTTCTCAACCATTTGTAAATGGATCTTTTTCAAATATTTGATTCTTTTAAATTGGAGGGTTTATAGTAAGACAGTAAGTTCAAAATTTTTTTTTTT